>CAUEEP010000214.1:0-31102 GCA_958450365.1 Mesorhabditis belari
CTAATTGTCAATGAACATTTTTGTTACGACGCTCACTCTGGATAATATTTATTGTTTAGATCTTGTTGAATTCACGTCTTTTGCGTGTTCTTGTTGTTGACTTTCCAAGAACCGGGTGCACTCTTAATGGGATTCAAACGTGGCTCGGAGACTGGTTCACTTCAGGGCGTCAAATTGATAGAATTTCTCTTCGAGCAGTTGGCGGAGAAGCAGAACTTCAAAAGGTCAGCTCTTTTAACGTTTTGTTTTGCTGAAGGTATTTTGGATGCAGTTCTCAGAAGAACCGAAACATCGACTTGACTATTCCATTCTAGGTTGCCTAGATAATCCTTAGAGGCAATTCGAAGCAATTGGTAGTTTTTCGGATAAAATGTGCAATTTTTAGTTCTTGCACAACTTATCTGGACAACAAGCCGCGGATTACCGCCTTTTCTTTGAAAAGGGCAAATGGGGACGTTATAAAGGTTGAGGTCGATAGATTTGTACCAGGCTATTGTGAATCAGGCAGTTTTGGGTATGTTTTAGCATGGGTTTTTCTAATACATGGACCACTTGGAATGAAACTATCTATTACAAAATTGTTTTAGATTCTGCGTCACGCGAAAAGTGCCTTGTCGGGAAGAGGACTTGGCATTTCGTCGGATAATGGACAACATTCATTGCTGATTTTCAATTCAAAGCTGTTATTTGTTCTTTATGAATTTGTAATGTATTTTAAAGCTTAAGTTTGGATGTTGTAAATTTTGTTCATTGTGATTGCTTTAACTGTCTCGACTAGACTGTGTTTGCAATCAGAATCAATAAACTATTCAGAATCAGTTTTCCATTGCAAAGCCTTTACCCGATATTTTTGAATAAAACGTAACTCCTTGTCTATGTGTCTCCTTCTCATCATACACACAGTATGATGAGTGAGATAGACATAGGGAAGGGGTCTAAAAAATGGTCTCTTTGACTTGCTTAAGACCATACCACGTTGAAAACAAGGCATCCCGTCCGATCTTTTTTCGGGCTTTTTTCGCCTGGGCCTGCGTTTCGACGCAATTTCTTAGCAGATCGGACGGGATGCCGTGTTTTCAACGTGGTATGGTCGTAAGCAAGGGGCGCACTGTGACGTTGACATGTCAAGTGATCGAACAAAAGAGAGAGTGCACCTCTCTCTGTTTCACCCCCGAAGCGATCGTTCACTCAAATGATGGTTTGTTAGTGTGGTTGAATGAAGAAAAAATACCTGAGTTTCGAGAATTTTACTTTCAACAAAAGAAAAATGAACAAGAAACGCTGATAGCGCTGTTTTTGGATCGAAAGTGGTGTGGAGTCAAGCCAAGAATTGACATGAATGTGATATTTATACCGAGATTGAATCATTCGGTTTGATTCACAATTTGGTAACAAAAAGGCGAAACCTCATCAATTCCAGTTGTAGTTTTAAAAATAATTTTGTTTTGTTCCATCTTGTGTCAATTCTATTTCTGTTCAATAAATTGTTGATCGAATAAATAAAATATTAATTCTCTACCATCCGTTCATCGCTTATTTCAGGCAAGAAACACAAAAATAACTTTGTCATTTAACTATGAGCAAATACCTTCTTTATCTGGCTTTCTTCTATTTTTTGGCTTTCTCAATTGTTGAGCTAAAGCTCATAGTCTAACAGTTTCTAAACTATTTTGTGATCTTTTTTCAGATGTGCCAAGAGGACAGCGAATGTTTGCCGAAGGGTTGTCAACGTGGTAAATGTGGCGGTATTCCGTATCCTTTCTGCAAAGAATTTGTTTCGCAAACCCAATTTTCTTTTGGTTGATGTCATCAAGAACGCATGATTTAACGATTTTTGCATATGATTGCTGACTATTTTCTGATTATGCAATAGATTTTTGTTGATTCAACTGGAGTACTAAAAGAATTCCCGTATTTTTGCTCTGTTCACCTCTCAATTTGACCTTTTTAGGCTAGGAATTGTTTGTTTATCATTTTTTAGGCAACGACAGATTGATATAAGCAAAAAGTGAACGACAGTTATTGTCCATTTTCTATTTTCATATTGATTGGAATGTGCAGATTTCCTTACATTTTCATACTCACCTTATCAGGTGTATCGAGTGATAAAAGTGAGTTTTACTTTTTGAGAAGCTTGCATTTTTTAGAACTATTAACTTTTATCAGACTGTTTAACCACAAGATTTGAGAAATAAGTTTAAGCTGGCTGTCAAGGATGCTCAAAAACAGACCCACCCGGCTATGCTGGTTTCAATAAAGATTTAATCGAGTAAGTTTGTTCAACATTTTATTTTCCGATTTTTATTTTCTTTATTTTATTGGAAAGGTGATGAAACCAAGCAATTTAGAAACCAAGCTGATGGTTGTTTAACGCGAAAGCTCACTTGTCATCAACCAAATTATGTGGTGAGTTTAAAGCCAAAATGAAAAGATCGGATTGGTTCAATCCTTAAGATTCTGAATCTTCCAGAATTATCAGAACTAATTGTCGTAAAATCCTTCAAACAAGAAACGAGAAGTTTCTTCAGGTCTATCGTGCAACCAGTGGAACGGTGAGTCAAGCGGATCCGATTTTGGTGCTCGATTGCAATAAGGATTCCAAATGGGTGACCCGTGAGGAGAAGTGGCGCGTTGAAAGTGTCGATTGTCACAATTCAACTGAACCGGTTAGCATTTCAGGTCACAAATCTTCACTAAAATCTTTTTTTAATCATCTTTAATCAAAAATCAAAATCAATCTCATTGTTATAAGGAATATCTTTAGAAAAAGCCAAAGTCCGTTTGTAAATTGGAGAAGATTACAGGACCGTGCAAGTAAGATTTCATAAAACAATTGAAGATGTATAATAATTCTGTAACTCTATTGCTGAACTGAACGGGAAAATTAAATGTGATGGAGATTTTGGTACTTAGACTAAAACTCATTGTGATGAGATCTGCAAAGTGAACAAGTGAATGATTGAGAAGTTTTCAGATCTGAATTCATAAGTTGAATAGGCCAATGATCATTAGTAATAGGAGAATGACTGTGAATTGAATCAATTTGAGAAATGCAAGAAAAGTGAGAACTGGCTTTGAAATGGATTGGTGTAAAGATGGGGAAATGAATTGTTTTGGAAAGAGAACTCAAGACAACTCAAATTTGAAGCGAATATAGTTTTCTTTTACTAAGAATTATTCTGCATTGGATTGAGTTTTGAAAATTGACTGAAAAACAGAAGATTTATTGGTTTTTTTTGTAAAAAATCGTGCCAAGTATTTATTTTACTGCAAACAAAACTGATAAATATAAAAATAGAATGAAAACAAAAACATTTCGCCAGTTTAAAACCAGACTGATCCATTCGCTTTGTTCAAAGACTCTTCAAATGCTCGAAATTTCTCCTCCAATTCTTGATCCATTGTTGCGAATTTCTCCCGATATGAATCAAGAATTGACTAAAATTGAGTCATTAAATGAAATGGTTAACATTTCATGATTTTACCTTGATTCGGATCTTCTTTACTTTCGGGATTTGCTCGATCATTTCGGGGAGTTCACAAAGGAATTCTAAAAAAAATCCTTCTACATGAGTTTTCCTTGAAAAAATTGATCGTGAGTAATTTTCCTATTTAACTTTTTCACCGGGCTATGTACCAATTCTCTCTTTTACCTCGTAGCCAATTATCTCTCGTTTCAATTGAATTTGGATAAAACGAAAAATCATTACAGATCGAAGATTTTATCCTATAGAGCACGTGTCCTATAGGATCAACTGGTCGATGCGTGCGTTAAAAAACATTTTGTGCAAAATTTGTGTTCACAATTCAGAAGAACGGGTTTGCTTTCATCTTTCTCCATCGAGCCTTAATACAATTTTTGGATCCTTACATTTCATATCACATTTCGAACAATGGAATGGATTGGTGATTGGGGAAAGATTTTACTGAATTTGGTCAATGAAAAATTGCTTTTTAACCTCCGAAAGAAGCCATCCATTCCCATTCGGAGATTCGATAATTGATGGATCGTTTAAAAGATCTGAAATGATTCGAATGAGGATTCGTCAACGAGAGATTATGTAAATATTACCGCGTGAGAAGATGGGGTATTTGTAAGGATAATAACAATCCCATCGAAAGTCACATTTATGTTTTCTTTTCCTTTTTTTTCAATCCACTCTCTTTTCGCCAACATTCATCACAAATCGATTTTCCACACAATAATTCATATGGATATTTGGGACCAGTACTTCAATTCAAATACAAGAGAAAGTGATAATTAGTACGACTGATTTCAGACTACAACTAATCATTTTCAGCAAAATTCAACAAGAAAGTTTTGAATCTTAAAAATCCCTTTTTCTTCTTATAATTCATAAAACTCACAAGGAGATTTGCAGAGAGAACAGTTCAATGAGTGGAAAATCTTCAGTTCCGAGCTCATCTTTCTAAAAATCGACAAATAAAGAGAAGAAATCGATTCGAAAAGGGAAAATGAGGGAAAATGAAGTCAAATTGGGTGATAAGACGTGGTGGAAATGGATTCCAAAACAAAATTTGAGAAAAGTTTATGCTTTGCAAGAATTATTATTTAAATTGCCAAAAGGATAAGCTTCTTTTTCTCGCATATTTATTTTAAAAGTTACATCAAAGTAAAGGATTCAATCGAGATTATTCTCAATCGAACTCCATTCATTCGTTCCATCAAAACCGATTAGCCTCAGAATTTTTGTTTGCTCTTGACTGCTTTGTTTATTATTTATTGACATTTTTCATTCTCGTTGTTCCTTCTCGGTAAAAACATTCATTGCAAACAAACGCAGACGCAGGAGTGGTAGTTTTTGCTAGAAACAGGCGAAAAAGCAGCAAAGAAATCTTGCTGAAACTGATCAAACCATGAAATGGTCGATGATCAGTTTATAACCGGTGATCACTGTTGCAGAATTCTGTAGCTCAATTGCCGAATGGAACGGGAAATTTGAATGTGAAGGAGATTTTGGTACTTAGATTGAAACCCACACCGGATTTTGAAAAATGAAATGATTGAAAAGGTTTCAGATCTGAATTCATAAGTTGAATACTAGTAAAGAAGAATGACTGTGAATTGAATCAATTGAGAAATGCAAGAAAAATGAGAACTGGCTTTGTAATAGATCGGTGTTAAGATGGGGAAATGAATTGCTCAAGGAATTTTTGCGGACAAGGAGAAACCAAAAAACTCAAATTTGAAGCGAATATAGTTTTCTTTTACTAGGAATTCTTCTGTATTGGATTGAGTTTTGAAAATTGATTGAAAAATAGAAGGATTTGTTGGTTGTTTTTGTAAAAAAATCGTGTAAAAAAAAGCATCTTATTGAAATTTATTGAAATACTAGTAATGGGAAAAATATCTCGTATTTTACTGATTTTCAACCTCTTTTCAACCTCTATTTTTTTGGTTGTTTTAGCTGTACAGGGTTATCCAGGATTACGAAGACCAGGGGTTTCGTTGATATTGCATATTTTTGCTTACAACCTATATATTGTTTTTGTCTTTCTTTTCATTTATTTTACGAACATGGACTAGATATGTACAGTCCTTTAGTCCCGGACAACCCTTTACATCTTGCCTTCATCTTGCGATCGAATATAGCAATTGAGCTATCCTTTATTCAAGTATTCTTTATTCAATTTTTCAAAGATAAATTTATAACTGTACACAAAATCATTAAAATTTTACCGGTATAACAGTTAGAGCAAGAGATTTTGGAGGAATTTCAATGCTTCTTTGAGGTTTATTTGCAGAAATAGGCTTATTTTCTTCCGATTTCACCGTTTTGACCGTTGTTGGGAGATCCGCCTTGTTGGCCACCGAATCCACCTGAAATCTCAGCATTTCAAATAATATTCAGTTATAATATTGATTAGAATTTGTTTAAAACCGATTTCCAGCCATTTTCATAACAAACCTTGTCTTCCGAATCCACCATTTTGCCCATTTTGTCCGTTTTCTCCACCGAATCCCCCTCAAATTTCAGAAATATAATTAGAATCGTTTTTGTATTCAAATTTAGAGATTTGTATGCAGATTTTAATGACTTTATTATTATCAACTTTGTCCTCCGAATCCATTCTGTCCATTTTGACCGTTTTGTCCGCCAAATTGTCCTTGTCCACCAAATCCACCTATAATATTCCACCTAATATTCACTTTATAGGATTCTACAGTAATCACTAGTATTAATGGAATTACTGTGTAGAAATTGACTTTAGTGCAAAATACGGTAGAGCAAGTGGAATCACTTTTTTTCAGGGAGGCTAGAGAGATTCGAGTTTAAAATATGTATTATTGGTTATTGGAATACAGTAGTATTCCATTTTCAAATCTTATTAAAATAAAAATACAGTATTCTAATCTATTGTTAAAGTTTTATTAAACTAACGAACCCTGGCCTTGTCCACCGAATCCGTTTTGGCCGTTTTGTCCGTTTTGCCCGCCAAACTGTCCTTGTCCACCGAATCCACCTGTAATATCGAAATTTTATATGATATTTAGTTATAGTTTTAGATAACATATGCAATTTGAAGTAATTCTTAGGATTTCCGATTAAACAAACCTTGTCCTTGTCCTCCGAATCCCCCGAATCCTCCAGATCCACCCTGTTGTCCTCCCTGTCCACCGAATCCACCTGAAATTGTTAAAAATAAATAAAAGGTATTATATATCTGTAGAATTAACATTTTATGCAAATTTCTTACTTGATAAGTGTATTAATATTTTTACGAACCTTGTCCTTGTCCTCCAAATCCACCCTGTCCCTGTCCATTTCCGTTTCCACCGAAACCTCCTGAAAAAAACACTAGGAAGAAAGAACCACCCGGAAGAAAAACAAACATTTAAAGATAATTTGCTTTTGTTTATATTATATAAAATCCAAATCTATATAGTAATGAAATTTTATGCAATTTCCCCTCACCCTGTCCAGATCCACCGTTGAATCCGCCCTCGAAACCATCCTCTCCATCGTCTTGGCTACTGCTACTGTCTAGAAAAGAATAGATATATAAATTTGTATGTAAATCTAGATTTATCTATATCTGTATATTGACTAACCAGTTCCATTCCCTCTCGGCCATGGGCTGAAATATTGATTGATATAAAATTTATGGTTCTTCTTGAGACATTAATTCTACTTTGCAATCAGCTTTACAATCAGACTCATCCAACCAATATTCCAAAATTGAAACCCACAAAGCAGCAAGAACAGCGAAAAGGGCTGAGGCAATGAGCAGCGTCTTCATTTTTAGATTACTGTAGAAAAAGAATGAAATTTAAAAAGAAAAAACAGATTCTGGATGTCACTCTAGCAAGTGACCCCTTTAAATACAAAATTTCCCCCCAAAAGTTGTTGATGTGGATGAGTGGACTGACCTCTATTTGCATATTTGTCCTTTTCAAGGGATTTGAATATTTTCCCGAACATCTTTTATGAATTCGTTATTTGGCAACAGCTACCCACACAGTGAGTCAGAAATTTTTCAATTTTTTTCCCGATTTCCCAACTTTTCCCCTATATTTTGTTTTCAGAGCTATTTTTGTCTATCGTAGATTGTTGATGAACCGATGTTGATGAACCATTATCCCAAGTATACCGCTCAGAAAGATACCTTGAGACAATTTTTAATGGTTTGAAGCAGAGGTAAAAATTTGTTTGCTTTTCAGAGCGATTTTTGTCGATCGTAGATTTATCGAAGCAATTTTAAACGGTGTCTTTTTGAAAAGATCGCAAAAAAAATGAACTTAGAAAAGTGTTTTTCGGAATTTTTTAACGGTTCTTCCGAGATAAACAACGCCGAAATGGAAGTCCCGGCCTTAAGAAATCATGTAGCTCTGTGTTAACCACTAAATCCGTTAGACGTTTCTCAGACTGTTTTTTTGGGTTGATTAACCATTTTTTAGTGATTTTATCACTTTAGGTAAGCTCTAGCAAGTTATACTTTTGAATCAATCTTCAAGTTTAGCATCAGGGCTTAAAGCTGCAATATAATTTGCAATTTTGCAAGATTAATGAAAAGCCTCTGTTAAATGGCAGCCTCTTTGTGAAATACTTTTATTTCCTAAAACTCCTTTGGTACCCAATAGCGGATGAGAAAGCTGATGGAGTGAGTCTCGAGTGAGAAACAGAGCCTTTTTACCATTTTATTTACCATTTTATACGATCGACCTCATATTGTAAATCTTGAAACATTTGCTTGATCAAAGTCAAACTCGATACTAGTAGATGCAGAAAGGTTTCAGCCTCAATAAATCTGACATCAGATCAAAAAAATATTGTGTAATTTTCCAAATCAAAAAGTTTTTGATTTCATTAAGTCTTTCTGAGGTCACCACCAATTGATTCGAATCAACAAATGAATTGGAAAGTTTTGGGAAGAGGAGCACTTGGCTTTGTCGAGTTAATCAGTGAGAGTTTGTTCTCTTGAAGTTTTCTTGAAGATTGATAAAACCAAAACAAAAAAAATGACGCATGCCAGGCCAAACCAAGCCAAGTCAGCTCTCAGAAATTCCAGGCCAAGGCCAATTGAAAGCTACTGTCTTTGACTTTTCTTCCAACCCTTCTAACCACCAATCACTTTGTGATTTACAATGTGTTTGGGGTTTTTGGAGGAGTCACTCTAAGCTAGTGTAGCTATAATCTTCATACTTTAAAACCAATTAGTTCATAAAAATGTCAAATACCATTGTCGCGCAAGTGTTAATGCAAATTTTCAGAACGATTCAAAAACTGGTTTTCAAGAAATGCGAAATTTACGAATTTTCACAAAACTTGCATTTTAAGCAAAACTACTCAGTGTATCTTTTTGGAAATTTGGCTATAAGCCTAATTTTTGATCCTCTACAACTTTTCTATTGACACCAAAATGGGTTTCTTTTGAAGAAAGTGCTCAAACTGGGACATCTCCAGTCCTCCATTTTTGAGTCTCGCACTTGTCTCACACACAAACCAAAATCCTACTACAAAAGAGGAATTCGCAAATTGCCTGTAAAATGGGCAGAAGTCGTCAATAATAATGGAACGTATTTGGAATGAATTCATGTTCATTAAATTTTAGTTCAAAGTCCGGCAGTTTTCAATTCACCAACCCAATAACAACCTAAATCAAACCATCTACGTGAGCTGAGTAATTGATGAATCTGAAATGGGGAACTCGAAGGAATAATTGGTCTAATGAATCAAGATTTCATCTTCAATAATATCAGAAGGCATCTCATCATTCCAAATAAGCAATGGTGAGGAAGGAAAGAAATCCGATAAGAACAAGTGATAGTTAGAAGGGGCAACGTCCGGTGAATACAGTGCATGAGGAAGGTTATTCTAGGGTAGATTGCCCTTTACAAAATGGATCGGTCTTTCTGATTTGTGGGAACTTGTGCCATCGTGAAGCACGAAGACGGAACCGTTTCATTTGTTTCATTTATTTTACTGAAACCAAAAATGATAAATGTAAACAAGAATGAAAACAAAAACATTATGTTAGTTTAAAGCAATCAGACTGTTCCATTCGCTTTGTCCAACGACTCTTCAAGTGCTCGAGAGTTCTCCTCCAATTCTTGATCTATTTTTGCGAATTTCTCCCGATATGGATCAACAATTGACTAAAATTGAGTCATTAAATGAAATCGTTAACATTTAATGATTTTACCTTGATTCCGATTTCCTTTACTTTCGGGATTTGCTCGATCAATTCGGGGAGTTCACAAAGAAATTCTAAAAGAAAACTTTCTGCATGAGTTTTCCTTGAGAAATTGATTGGAAGTAATTTTCGTATTTAACTTTTCGCACTGCATTATGTACGAATTTTCTCCTTCACCTCGCAGCCAATTATCTCTCCTTTCGATTAAATAGGATTTTGGATAAGATTGAGAATCGTTACAAATTGAACATTTCATCCAAAACCAGCCAGGAAAAGAATGAGCTGTCTGATGCGTTAAATAACATTTTGTGCAAATTGCGTGGCCACAATCCAGAATAACGGGTTTGCTTTCTCCATCGAGTCTTAAACAATTTTTGGATTAATCTCCATTTTCTCACATTTCACATCACATGTCGAACATTTGAGTGGATTCGTGATCGGCTGAAGATTTTACTGAATTTGGCCAATAAAAAATTGCTTTTTAACCTCGGAAAGAAACCATCCATTTCCATTCGGAGATTCGATAATTGATGGATCGTTTAAAAGATCTGAAATAATTCGAATGAGGATTCGGCAACGGGAGATTATGTAATTATTACCGCGTAAGAAGCTGGGGCATTTGTAAGGATAATAACAAGTCAATTGAAAGTCACATTGATGTTTTCTTTCTTTTTTTTCAATGCTCCCTCTTTTTTCCAACATTCTCCACAAATCGCTTTTCCACACAAGAACTCATATGGATATTTGGGGTCATTACTTGATCTCGAATCTGAAAACCATGATTTTTTTTCAAATACAAGAGAAAGTGATAATTAATACGACTGATTTCAGACTACAACTAATCATTTTCAGCAAAATTCTACAACAAATTTTTAATTCTTTTAAAAACCTTTTTTCTTTTTCTAATTGATAAAACTCACAAGGAGATTCGCAAAGAGAAAAGTTTAATGAGTGGAAAATCTTCAGTTTTAAGCTCATTTTCTTCAAAAAAATTGAATAAGATGCCGCAGAAAGATTCTTAAGAGAATCGATTTGGAAAGTGAAAATTGAGTGAATGAATCTGATGGATCAGTTGGTGATAAGAACAGGGGAAATGAATTGCAAAAGAAATATCGAAAAATGAGCTTTTATTTCTTGTATTTGAATTGAAGTACTGGTCCCAAATATCCATATGAATTATTGTGTGGAAAATCGATTTGTGATGAATGTTGGCGAAAAGAGAGTGGATTGAAAAAAAAGGAAAAGAAAACATAAATGTGACTTTCGATGGGATTGTTATTATCCTTACAAATACCCCATCTTCTCACGCGGTAATATTTACATAATCTCTCGTTGACGAATCCTCATTCTAATCATTTCAGATCTTTTAAACGATCCATCAATTATCGAATCTCCGAATGGGAATGGATGGCTTCTTTCGGAGGTTAAAAAGCAATTTTTCATTGACCAAATTCAGTAAAATCTTTCCCCAATCACCAATCCATTCCATTGTTCGAAATGTGATATGAAATGTAAGGATCCAAAAATTGTATTAAGGCTCGATGGAGAAAGATGAAAGCAAACCCGTTCTTCTGAATTGTGAACACAAATTTTGCACAAAATGTTTTTTAACGCACGCATCGACCAGTTGATCCTATAGGACACGTGCTCTATAGGATAAAATCTTCGATCTGTAATGAGTTTTCGTTTTAGCCAAATTCAATTGAAACGAGAGATAATTGGCTACGAGGTAAAAGAGAGAATCGGTACATAGCCCGGTGAAAAAGTTAAATAGGAAAATTACTCACGATCAATTTTTTCAAGGAAAACTCATGTAGAAGGATTTTTTTTAGAATTCCTTTGTGAACTCCCCGAAATGATCGAGCAAATCCCGAAAGTAAAGAAGATCCGAATCAAGGTAAAATCATGAAATGTTAACCATTTCATTTAATGACTCAATTTTAGTCAATTCTTGATTCATATCGGGAGAAATTCGCAACAATGGATCAAAAATTGGAGGAGAAATTTCGAGCATTTGAAGAGTCTTTGAACAAAGCGAGTGGAACAGTCTGATTGCTTTAAACTGACAAAATGTTTTTGTTTTCATTCTATTTATATTATTATCATTTTTGGTTTCAGTAAAATCAATACTTGGCACGATTTTTTGAAAGAAACAACCAACCAATCCTTCTGTTTTTCAATCAATTTTCAAAACTCAAAAAAATTCCGAAAAAATCCTTTCCAAAAAAATTCATTTCCAAAACAATTCATTTCCCCATCTTTACACCAATCCATTTCAAAGCCAGTTCTCACTTTTCTTGCATTTCTCAAATTGATTCAATTCACAGTCATTCTCCTATTACTAATGATCATTGGCCTATTCAACTTATGAATTCAGATCTGAAAACTTCTCAATCATTCACTTGTTCACTTTGCAGATCTCATCACAATGAGATCACAATGAGTTTTAGTCTAAGTACCAAAATCTCCATCACATTTAATTTTCCCGTTCAGTTCAGCAATAGAGTTACAGAATTATTATACATCTTCAATTGTTTTATGAAATCTTACTTGCACGGTCCTGTAATCTTCTCCAATTTACAAACGGACTTTGGCTTTTTCTAAAGATATTCCTTATAACAATGAGATTGATTTTGATTTTTGATTAAAGATGATTAAAAAAAGATTTTAGTGAAGATTTGTGACCTGAAATGCTAACCGGTTCAGTTGAATTGTGACAATCGACACTTTCAACGCGCCACTTCTCCTCACGGGTCACCCATTTGGAATCCTTATTGCAATCGAGCACCAAAATCGGATCCGCTTGACTCACCGTTCCACTGGTTGCACGATAGACCTGAAGAAACTTCTCGTTTCTTGTTTGAAGGATTTTACGACAATTAGTTCTGATAATTCTGGAAGATTCAGAATCTTAAGGATTGAACCAATCCGATCTTTTCATTTTGGCTTTAAACTCACCACATAATTTGGTTGATGACAAGTGAGCTTTCGCGTTAAACAACCATCAGCTTGGTTTCTAAATTGCTTGGTTTCATCACCTTTCCAATAAAATAAAGAAAATAAAAATCGGAAAATAAAATGTTGAACAAACTTACTCGATTAAATCTTTATTGAAACCAGCATAGCCGGGTGGGTCTGTTTTTGAGCATCCTTGACAGCCAGCTTAAACTTATTTCTCAAATCTTGTGGTTAAACAGTCTGATAAAAGTTAATAGTTCTAAAAAATGCAAGCTTCTCAAAAAGTAAAACTCACTTTTATCACTCGATACACCTGATAAGGTGAGTATGAAAATGTAAGGAAATCTGCACATTCCAATCAATATGAAAATAGAAAATGGACAATAACTGTCGTTCACTTTTTGCTTATATCAATCTGTCGTTGCCTAAAAAGTGATAAACAAACAATTCCTAGCCTAAAAAGGTCAAATTGAGAGGTGAAAAGAGCAAAAATACGGGAATTCTTTTAGTACTCCAGTTGAATCAACAAAAATCTATTGCATAATCAGAAAATAGTCAGCAATCATATGCAAAAATCGTTAATTCATGCATAAATAAGGAATTTATAAGCCAAAAAGCAGTTGACGAAAATTTAGCACGATCACATCCACATGTACCCAGCGACCAAAACCGGCTAAAATTTTGTAAACTTACGCTAAAAGTGCATGATTTAACGATTCTTTTAGTACTTAGTCGAATCAACAAAATCTATTGCGTAATCAGAAAACAGTCAACAATAATATGCAAGAATCGTTAAATCATGCGTTCTTGATGACATCAACCAAAAGAAAATTGGGTTTGCGAAACAAATTCTTTGCAGAAAGGATACGGAATACCGCCACATTTACCACGTTGACAACCCTTCGGCAAACATTCGCTGTCCTCTTGGCACATCTGAAAAAAGATCACAAAATAGTTTAGAAACTGTTAGACTATGAGCTTTAGCTCAACAATTGAGAAAGCCAAAAAATAGAAGAAAGCCAGATAAAGAAGGTATTTGCTCATAGTTAAATGACAAAGTTATTTTTGTGTTTCTTGCCTGAAATAAGCGATGAACGGATGGTAGAGAATTAATATTTTATTTATTCGATCAACAATTTATTGAACAGAAATAGAATTGACACAAGATGGAACAAAACAAAATTATTTTTAAAACTACAACTGGAATTGATGAGGTTTCGCCTTTTTTTGTTACCAAATTGGAATCAAACCGAATGATTCAATCTCGGTATAAATATCACATTCATGTCAATTCTTGGCTTGACTCCACACCACTTTCGATCCAAAACCAGCGCTATCAGCGTTTCTTGTTCATTTTTCTTTTGTTGAAAGTAAAATTCTCGAAACTCAGGTATTTTTCTTCATTCAACCACACTAACAAACCATCATTTGAGTTAACGATCGCTTCGGGGGTGAAACAGAGAGAGGTGCACTCTCTCTTTTTGTTCGATCACTTGATATGTCAACGTCACAGTGCGCCTCTTGCTTACGACCATAGCACGTTGAAAACACGGCATCCCGTCCGATCTGCTAAGAAATTGCGTCGAAACGCAGGCCCAGGCGAAAAAAGCCCGAAAAAGATCGGACGGGATGCCTTGTTTTCAACGTGGTATGGTCTTAAGCAAGTCAAAGAGACCATTTTTTAGACCCCTTCCCTATGTCTATCTCACTCATCATACTGTGTGTATGATGAGAAGGAGACACATAGACAAGGAGTTACGTTTTATTCAAAAACATCGGGTAAAGGCTTTGCAATGGAAAACTGATTCTGAATAGTTTATTGATTCTGATTGCAAACACAGTCTAGTCGAGACAGTTAAAGCAATCACAATGAACAAAATTTACAACATCCAAACTTAAGCTTTAAAATACATTACAAATTCATAAAGAACAAAATACAGCTTTGAATTGAAAATCAGCAATGAATGTTGTCCATTATCCGACGAAATGCCAAGTCCCCTTCCTGACAAGGCACTTTTCGCGTGACGCAGAATCTAAAACAATTTTGTAATAGATAGTTTCATTCCAAGTGGTCCATGTATTAGAAAAACCCATGCTAAAACATACCCAAAACTGCCTGATTCACAATAGCCTGGTACAAATCTATCGACCTCAACCTTTATAACGTCCCCATTTGCCCTTTTCAAAGAAAAGGCGGTAATCCGCGGCTTGTTGTCCAGATAAGTTGTGCAAGAACTAAAAATTGCACATTTTATCCGAAAAACTACCAATTGCTTCGAATTGCCTCTAAGGATTATCTAGGCAACCTAGAATGGAATAGTCAAGTCCATGTTTCGGTTCTTCTGAGAACTGCATCCAAAATACCTTCAGCAAAACAAAAAACGTTAAAAGAGCCGACCTTTTGAAGTTCTGCTTCTCCGCCAACTGCTCGAAGAGAAATTCTATCAATTTGACGCCCTGAAGTGAACCAGTCTCCGAGCCACGTTTGAATCCCATTAAGAGTGCACCCGGTTCTTGGAAAGTCAACAACAAGAACACGCAAAAGACGTGAATTCAACAAGATCTAAACAATAAATATTATCCAGAGTGAGCGTCGTAACAAAAAATGTTCATTGACAATTAGGTCAAAACAAACCGTGTCATTCAATGGATCATTCCCCCAACCCTCCAACCAAACTTCCTGCAATCCAACCGCATAATCATTCGTGAAAAAATCGCTCGTAACAGGAAAAACAGGAAAAATTTCCCACGCGCCTTAATCAACCGAATTTTAATTCGTTCAAACAAACTTACATAAATCGTTAGCTCTTGCGTTGGTCTTATACTGCAAAACATATCCATGAATCTTTCCGGCGAAAGAGTCGCCCCATCTTCAACAAAACAAATCAATATCTTGCATTCGAACTTGCAATTTGCAAACATTTCCCAATTGACATACATCTAAAAGACAGATTTTAAGTACCAGAAAACAGCAGGGGACACTAACCAAACTGAGGGTCTTGAAAGTTGTACGCTCTCCCAAATACTCCAAATGTTGCATCAAATTAACTGGATCGATCGTTTCTCTATATCTGTTCCTTGCTCCAGAGTCATAGTAAAACTAAAACCTTTTTTGTAAATAACGCAACAATGTCTTACCTGGTTTTTATCAACATGAAGCTCCTCGAAATAAACGCGAGGAAGTCTTGCTCTGCGCAGCTCAACCCTCCTATAGCAATCCCTTGAGAGCAATCGAACACAACTAAAGCAAAGATTAGCGTTAGAAAATGAAGGCTGGAAACTTTTCGATGACGCGCGCTGGAAGTTTCTTCATCACCTCATAGAAGACGACATCGGGAAGTGCTTCGAGGAAGTTGACAGAGGGGGTTGACATGGGCTGAAATAAAGCTTGTACAAAACATCCACTGGAAAGCAATCACAAACTACAATATTTAAAATGAATTATAGCTAAACGCTCACATTCAGTTGCTCCTTCTGAAAGCTTTCCATGATTTCCGCTGGGTTCGTCATCATTGGAAACTACCGTTCTAAAGAAGTTTGTATAGAAGGGATGAGCAAAAAGTTAGATAACATAAAGAAACGAGATCGTGAAAGCATAGATGATAAATGAGCAGAACAAGAAAAGACCCGGTAGTAACCCACGGTGATAAGCCTTTTGTTTGAGACTAGAGTATTCAATCAAGCAGCAAAAATTTGATGATTATGATTCAGCTTGATGTAGGAAGTCTGAGGATTTAAGAAGATTTGGGTTAAACAATGGAAGATGGAGATCTGGAAAGCAAGATTCAATTTTGCGATTTGAAATTGAACCACAATTATTCCCAGCACTATCAGTTTTCCACTATCATTCCCAACACGGAATGGATCGGAAAAGATGTCAAAAGATGTGCCCCCCTTCCTGGAGCTGACCAGTACTCGATTGCCCTTGAAATCCAAGCCGAGGGACCTAACGATTCACTTCGCGGGAAGGGTATCAATGGATCTTTCTCCTCTCGCTTTCATGTTTCCAGTGGCATCCCACTAAAAGCGGCAATGGCACTATCATATAGTTTTATTCAAAAGTTTTTTGATATTTTAGAAATGAAGAAGTCACGCTTCTCACCGACTGCCTGAATGTAATCATTTTTGAATAAAACTATATTATCGTGCAATTGCCGCTTTTAGTGGGACTGGAAACATGAAAGCGAGAGGAGAAAGATCCATCAAGGGAAACCATAAAAGTACGGCCAGTAAGAAACTCCTGAATAAACGCTCTTATGTTGCTGCAAATCCCGTAAGCTTACAGATTGAGTAGACTAAAGACCGAGATAGGTTTTTCAAAATGAAAGAGGTTACTTTGTCCGGACTAATAGTCTTTTTAGGGTGTAATTTGAAGACAGCCGCTTCTATATCTAAAGGGGTAAGTAAAAAGTTTGGTTGTACTGGAGTATTACTGTTTCCGGTTGTTGAAAAAGTTGGTAGAGTATTACCGCTAAAATCTGAAAAGGTGGAGCTAAAAAATTTAGCAAAGAGATTTGCTATATTTTCAGGGTCAGTAACAGGTAATCGGGGATTGTTGGGATCAATAAAGGAGGAAGCTATCGACTTCGGGTCCTTAGTTTTCGAATTAATATAGGAAAAAAACTTTTTTGGGTTGTTGGAGTTTACCGCCCGTTTCTCTGTATTAGATTCGAATTTATGAGAGAATTTAGAGAGTAGTTTCTGAGCACGGGAGACTCTTGGATTATCCCTTGATGGATCTGGGTAACGGGAATTTGCTAATAAGTCTCTAAGTCTCTTCTCTAAGTTTTTTTGCTCTAAGGGTGTGGGGTGGGGGAGGAGAATTTCTCGTGAGTACAGGCTGCTTGAACGGATATCAGTATACTAGAATATAAGTAACTATAATCAGATTCAACAGTTGTTGAAACCGAGCAGAACATAGGTTTAGTTAACTTTTCGGTTCGTAACACCGCGGCTAAGTCAAAATTAGTCCTAAAATGCAAACATAAATTGATACCCTTCCCGCGAAGTGAATCGTTAGGTCCCTCGGCTTGGATTTCAAAGGCAATCGAGTAGTGGTCAGCTCCAGGAAGGGGGGCACATCTTTTGACATCTTTTCCGATCCATTCCGGAGTATTAGAAATCACCACATCTAGGATAAAAGAAGAGCGGATGAATGAAGTAAAATTATTCAGGAAAAAAAAGACCGTTTGAAAGCAAAAAACCATGAAAAAGCTTGCTAATGGGTGATTTTGAATAAGGTCTCTTTGTTAATTTACTTGACTTGAGCTCAATTCGGCAGTTCCAATCACCCAATAGTAAGTTAGAAGGCTGGTTGTGAAGATAAAGCGAGATTAGGTCAAAAATCTTGGATGTTTGGGCATAATCAGTATCGGGGGTCTCAAACTTGGGTATACTAATTATACTTTGAAATTTTTTTAATCATTCTTATAATCGATACTAAGCAGAATTGGGTTTGCGACTCAAAAATTTAGATCGTTTCCTATGCAGAAATTATGCTACGACCTAAAGGGGAGATTTTAGAGAAACCGGCCCGAAGAATCTGATTGAATTAATCAAAGCGAATGTAGGATTTCAATCGCTATTGTTTCGGACACCTTGGATAGTTTCTGGAAAACACGTGTTCAATGTATGGACTGATAGTGCTGGGAATAATTGTGGTTCAATTTCAAATCGCAAATTTGAATCTTGGTCTCCAGATCTCCATCTTCCATTGTTTAACCCAAATCTTAGATCCTCAGACTTCCCACATCAAGCTGAATCATAATCATCAAATTTTTGCTGCTTGATTGAATACTCTAGTCTGAAACTAAAGGCTTATAACCGTGGGTTACTACCAGGTCTTTTCTTGTTCTGCTCATTTTTCATCTATGCTTTCACGATCTCGTTTTTTATGTTATCTAACTTTTTGCTCATCGCTTCTATACAAACTTTTTTTAGAACGGTAGATTTCAATGATGACGAACCCAGCGGAAATCATGGAAAGCGTTCAGAAGGAGCAACTGAATGTGAGCGTTTAGCTATAATTCATTTTAAATATTGTAGTTTGTGATTGCTTTCCAGTGGATGTTTTGTACAAGCTTTATTTCAGCCCATGTCAACCCCCTCTGTCAACTTCCTCGAAGCACTTCCCGATGTCGTCTTCTATGCGGTGATGGAGAAATTTATGTATTCTACTCCTCTACGAACACGACTCTTTACAACAATTTCAACTCACAAGATGTTCTGATGATAATTAGCAAAAATCAATTTACATTGGAATGGGCGAATTTGAATTTAACGGTCACATAAAAAGACACCACCGAATATCTCAGTCTTCAAAACATTCAATTGCGGTCGATCGATCAAAACATGGTTGGTTTTTTATATTCTTTTTATTTTGTCATTTTGGCAGTTGCCTTATAAATTAATTTTCGCTGTTTATCTTTTATGAAATACAATCTAATCTCGATATAACGACTCTCGATTCAACGACTTTGACATTCCGTTATTTTCTTTTAGTTCTGTCGTTCTCCTCCAACAACTTCAAATATAAATGAGAACAACACGCGCCACAATGCCACAATAGTCGCAGCAGAAGAAAGCAGCGGTTTGCCGTTGTGGGCGATTCTGCCTTTTGGTGGGTTTTGCCTTTTTGTTTTAAAGTATTTTGTTTAGTCGTGCTTGCCTTTCTCGCAGTTGTTTGCTTCGTTATCCTTCTCATTGCCACTAGGATCAGAGGTTTCGCCAGTGTTCGCTTTTTCAGAAGTCAGTTACCTTTTTCTTTAGTTTAGTTTCATTATTTTTTTTGGTCACGGTTCGTTTCGCCACTTTTAATTTGCAAAATTTTTCCTGGAATGCATATTTTTTACGATCTTAATTCAGATTATTGTTGCTCGGTATGAAAAATAGTTTGAAAAAGCTGGATAGTTTATGTGCATTCATTCATATGTAGTCCAGGAATATGAACATACAAAAGTGTCGAAATTAATGGTTATCAATTTAACTACAACATCCAGACGAATAGTAATAAAGAATACGTTTTTTTGGATATGTGTTAATATGGAGGTCTCTATCGTTTTTTTAATTTTGGTTTCTTACGAAGAGTCACTAATTTCTTTTTCAGAAACAGCACATGAGCTCGAAAATGGATTGTCTGAAGGTTTGTTAATTTTTCTCGTTGACAATCATTGTTTTCGCTATGAAATCATTGTTAACAAGGTACCCCATTAGAATTTCACGAAATTTTTACTTCAATACATATTCTGCTATCTTTTTTGGGTTATTGTTTATCGTTTTCTACATTGAAAAAATATAACACGTGGATATCGGATTAAAAAGTGTTTAAAAGATGGTTTAAAAGGTTTATATTTAAAACATTTTTTGGAAATGTTATTCGAGAAAAGTTATGCAAAAAAATAAAAGTGTCGAAAACAAACATTAACTTGACTTTTAATTTTTATTCTGACGAGTGAAGTATTATCAATTCTCCTTTAGGTAGAAGCACCACAAGACTCAAGGCAGGAGGCAAAAAACGAGAGCCCTCAGGAAGCAGAGCAAGCAAACAATCATCACAAAAGATTCATCTCGGCTTTTCTACACATAACCCACCTTCAGATCGAACTTCTGCGACTCAGGTAAAATCTTATTTTATTCAAAGGTCTATTTGATTTGTTTAGTCTATTATCGCCAACTTGAAAGTTAACACATCCGAGGTAACTTTATAGAATAGTTTAATTGATGGGAATCTATTCGAAAACTAAAGTCTATAATTAAAAGGGGTTTTATCAATCAATGATCAATTTTCTTATTTTTAGTCTTTGAAAACCCGGGCAGAGCGTTGGGAAAAGGAGAAGAACAGTAAGGGAGTTGCGCAATGCTTCGGTGGGTTTATTTGTTTTTTAGATTTAACCAATTCTAAATTCATGAAGTGCTAGTGAATTCTAAACTATTTTGTTGAATGATTTAATATTTTGCTGGTACAATGGTTATTTATTTGTTAGTTTTACAGGTTTTCCACATGGATGGGAACAACTACAAATGACAAGGCCTTATCAACAATTCGACCAGTCCAACATCTATGTCTACTGTGATTGCTCAGATTATCGACAAAACACCGGAATCGGAGCCTTTTACGGAATCGGCCACCCACTCAATTTGTAAGTGTTTTTGGTTACTGAATATAAGGGTTTTTAGCAAAGAAGATATTGATTGATGTTTGAATGATCTAGTAAAAAAAAATTTTCAATAAAAATTTCAAAAATTTTTTGGGTTTAGCGGTCTAAATATTGGGACAACGCGGCACCCATTTTTTGGCGAATTATTTGCTATCAATGCTGCTCTACATTGTCTTTCACAATGGGGTGGATACAAGTAAGCATTCTTATTTGTATAATAGTAATAAATTTAGACAATTTTCCCTATAACAAGCTTTTTGATATTTTAGAAATGAAGAAGTCACGCTTCGCACCGACTGCCTCAATGTAATCATTGCCTTGAGGAATGTGAAAAAGAATGAGAACGAGCCGTTGATCGACGACGAAAAGACGTTGAATGATTTCAACGAAGAAGAAAAAAAAGAGTTGGTCTTTACATTTGGATTTGTTTATAATTTGCGTTTAGAGTGGACAACTTGTTTGAGCTTCTGCAGTCTTTTCGAAAGATTACGATTCAATGGCTCCCAAGTCATACCGGAGATATGGGGAACGACTATGTAATGCTTTTGAATATGTTCTTTAAGAAATGAATTTATATTTACTTTTTATTTTTAGGCTGATGCACTTGCTTACTTTGGTAGAGTTGGTACTACGACCCAATGGAAGTCAGTGTACGATCACGAAAAGTACAAGCTCGCGGCAAAGTGGAACCAACCACAGCACGAAATTACATTTGGTAAATGCCTAAATATTTTTCGATTTATTAGCAAGAAACTAACTTTATATTTGTTAAAGAGAATGTCTATTTTAGGTCATGGCAAAACGGACTCGAAGAAGCCAAAACTCAACTACCCTTACGAAGGAAAAATTCACAAGTTTCTGGAGGACCTTCAGATTGAGGAGATAAAGCAGATTAATGAGTGAAATAAATGCCCCTGCAATGAAATAAATGTTTATTATATATATACTTTATTCGGCAAGTGAATAAGTGGTCCAGCAAAATCTACAATCACGATGGGAATTACAATCCAAAGGAAGAGATCAAATTATTGTGCCAAACAAGAGACTACTCTTTAAAAGCGGGGAGAGATGACAAGTTTCTGACGCTAAGAGGAAGGGAATTCCATGAGCGAACAACACGATTGTGAAAGCAATTCAAAGTAACATCAGAAATGGATCTAAGATACTTAAAAGATTAGCCTCTTCTGGAGCTTGAGGGAGCAGAGGTAGGAAAGAAAACCGCATAAAGGG
Source organism: Mesorhabditis belari (assembly GCA_958450365.1). Lineage (NCBI taxonomy): Eukaryota > Metazoa > Nematoda > Chromadorea > Rhabditida > Rhabditidae > Mesorhabditis > Mesorhabditis belari. The sequence goes on from CAUEEP010000214.1 coordinate 22,002, forward strand.
GATCAGAATGTTTGCACTTTAGGATTTTAGAACATTCTAGTAAGTCAATGACTAGCCGGCGGTGTTGCAGAGTATCTAATTGGAAAACTTTAAGCCTTTGTTCATAGCTGTAGTTATGATACTTTACGTCATCAATTTTTAAGAGGGCAATTTTAGTATAGCGCTTTTGCATTGACTCGATCCTGTTAATCAGACAGATTTTAGAGGGGGACCATACTATAGAAGCGTACTCTAAAATGGGTCTAACATAAGAGATAAAACAGCGTCTATATGTCCTAATGTTAGGGTTAATAATAGATTTAAGAATTCCACTTGTAGAGTAGGATGCCTTCAAACAAATCTTGTCTATATGACAGTCGAAAGAAAGGGGAGGGGATAAGTACACTCCTAAAACTTTGACCACTTGGTCGCTACTAGGGGGGATAGAGAGGTATTATTTATCTTCAAAGGAATTCGAAGTTTACCCGTCGAAAATTACTTTTAGACTCAGATAGCTTTAATTCCCAGGTTTTTGCCCAATTTTCAACCTCCTGGAGGTCCTTTTTGCCAGGTCATTTATGTAGTGTAAACAAAATAGGACCTAGGATTGAACCTTGTGGGATGCCACTGGAAACAGAAAGGGGAGGAGAAAGATCCATGCTATATTTTCAGGGTCAGTAACAGGTAATCGGGGATTGTTGGGATCAAAAGGAGGAAGCTATCGACTTCGGGTCCTTAGTTTTCGAATTAATATAGGAAAAAAACTTTTGGGTTGTTGGGTTTACCGCCCGTTTCTCTGTATTAGATTCGAATTTATGAGAGAATTTAGAGAGTAGTTTCTGAGCACGGAGACGCTTGGATTATCCCTTGATGGATCTGGGTAACGGGAATTGCTAATAAGTCTCTAAGTCTCTTCTCTAAGTTTTTTGCTCTAAGGGTGTGGGTGGGGAGGAGAATTTCTCGTGACTACAGGCTGCTTGAACGGAAGTCAGTATACTAGAATATAAGCAACTATAATCAAATTTAACAGTTGTTGAAACCGAGCAGAACATAGGTTTAGTTAACTTTTCGGTTCGTAACACCGCGGCTAAGTCAAAATTAGTCCTAAAATGCAAACATAAATTGATACCCTTCCCGCGAAGTGAATCGTTAGGTCCCTCGGCTTGGATTTCAAAGGCAATCGAGTAGTGGTCAGCTCCAGGAAGGGGGGCACATCTTTTGACATCTTTTCCGATCCATTCCGGAGTATCAGAAATCACCACATCTAGGATAAAAGAAGAGCGGACGAATGAAGTAAAATTATTCAGGAAAAAAAAGACCGTTTGAAAGCAAAAAACCATGAAAAAGCTTGAACATGAATCATGAAAATCCGGAAAAAGCTAATGGGTGATTTTGAATAAGGTCTCTTTGTTAATTTACTTGACTTGAGCTCAATTCGGCAGTTCCAATCACCCAATAGTAAGTTAGAAGGCTGGTTGTGAAGATAAAGCGAGATTAGGTCAAAAATCTTGGATGTTTGGGCATAACCAGTATCGGGGGGTCTCAAACTTGGGTATACTACATTATACTTTGAAAATTTTTATAATCATTCTTATAATGGTTCATAAGAGAAGTGATCTGGCAATTATGTAAACTTTCCTCTAGCAACTTTTAATTGCAAATATCTATCTATTTGTTTGTGACAAATTTAAGTGATTTTTTTATTACAGATAACAAGACACTACGCAGAATTGGGTTTGCGACTCAAAAATTGAGATCGTTTCCCATGCAGAAATTATGCTACGACCTAAAGCGGGAGATTTTAGAGCAAACCGGCCCGAAGAATCTGATTGAATTAATCAAAGCGAATGTAGGATTTCAATCGCTATTGTTTCGGACACCTTGGATAGTTTCTGGAAAACACGTGTTCAATGTATGGATTGATAGTGCTGGGAATAATTGTGGTTCAATTTCAAATCGCAAAATTGAATCTTGGTCTCCAGATCTCCATCTTCCATTGTTTAACCCAAATCTTCTTAGTCCTCAGACTTCCTACATCAAGCTGAATCATAATCATCAAATTTTTGCTGCTTGATTGAATACTCTAGTCTCAAACAAAAGGCTTATAACCGTGGGTTACTACCAGGTCTTTTCTTGTTCTGCTCATTTTTCATCTATGCTTTCACGATCTCGTTTCTTTATGTTATCTAACTTTTTGCTCATCCCTTCTATACAAACTTCTTTAGAACGGTAGTTTCCAATGATGACGAACCCAGCGGAAATCATGGAAAGCTTTCAGAAGGAGCAACTGAATGTGAGCGTTTAGCTATAATTCATTTTAAATATTGTAGTTTGTGATTGCTTTCCAGTGGATGTTTTGTACAAGCTTTATTTCAGCCCATGTCAACCCCCTCTGTCAACTTCCTCGAAGCACTTCCCGATGTCGTCTTCTATGCGGTGATGGAGAAACTTCCAGCGCGCGTCATCGAAAAGTTTCCAGCCTTCATTTTCTAACGCTAATCTTTACTTTAGTTGTGTTCGATTGCTCTCAAGGGATTGCTTTAGGAGGGTTGAGCTGCGCAGAGCAAGACTTCCTCGCGTTTATTTCGAGGGGCTTCATGTTGATAAAAACCAGGTAAGACATTGTTGCGTTATTTACAAAAAAGGTTTTAGTTTTACTATGACTCTGGAGCAAGGAACAGATATAGAGAAACGATCGATCCAGTTAATTTGATGCAACATTTGGAGTATTTGGGAGAGCGTACAACTTTCAAGACCCTCAGTTTGGTTAGTGTCCCCTGGTGTTTTCTGGTACTTAAAATCTGTCTTTTAGATGTATGTCAATTGGGAAATGTTTGCAAATTGCAAGTTCGAATGCAAGATATTGATTTGTTTTGTTGAAGATGGGGCGACTCTTTCGCCGGAAAGATTCATGGATATGTTTTGCAGTATAAGACCAACGCAAGAGCTAACGATTTATGTAAGTTTGTTTGAACGAATTAAAATTCGGTTGATTAAGGCGCGTGGGAAAATTTTTCCCTGTTTTTCCTGTTACGAGCGATTTTTTCACGAATGATTATGCGGTTGGATTGCAGGAAGTTTGGTTGGAGGGTTGGGGGAATGATCCATTGAATGACACGGTTTGTTTTGACCTAATTGTCAATGAACATTTTTTGTTACGACGCTCACTCTGGATAATATTTATTGTTTAGATCTTGTTGAATTCACGTCTTTTGCGTGTTCTTGTTGTTGACTTTCCAAGAACCGGGTGCACTCTTAATGGGATTCAAACGTGGCTCGGAGACTGGTTCACTTCAGGGCGTCAAATTGATAGAATTTCTCTTCGAGCAGTTGGCGGAGAAGCAGAACTTCAAAAGGTCAGCTCTTTTAACGTTTTTGTTTTGCTGAAGGTATTTTGGATGCAGTTCTCAGAAGAACCGAAACATCGACTTGACTATTCCATTCTAGGTTGCCTAGATAATCCTTAGAGGCAATTCGAAGCAATTGGTAGTTTTTCGGATAAAATGTGCAATTTTTAGTTCTTGCACAACTTATCTGGATGGCAAAATATAAAACGGTTCGCAACAAGCCGCGGATTACCGCCTTTTCTTTGAAAAGGGCAAATGGGGACGTTATAAAGGTTGAGGTCGATAGATTTGTACCAGGCTATTGTGAATCAGGCAGTTTTGGGTATGTTTTAGCATGGGTTTTTCTAATACATGGACCACTTGGAATGAAACTATCTATTACAAAATTGTTTTAGATTCTGCGTCACGCGAAAAGTGCCTTGTCGGGAAGAGGACTTGGCATTTCGTCGGATAATGGACAACATTCATTGCTGATTTTCAATTCAAAGCTGTTATTTGTTCTTTATGAATTTGTAATGTATTTTAAAGCTTAAGTTTGGATGTTGTAAATTTTGTTCATTGTGATTGCTTTAACTGTCTCGACTAGACTGTGTTTGCAATCAGAATCAATAAACTATTCAGAATCAGTTTTCCATTGCAAAGCCTTTACCCGATGTTTTTGAATAAAACGTAACTCCTTGTCTATGTGTCTCCTTCTCATCATACACACAGTATGATGAGTGAGATAGACATAGGGAAGGGGTCTTAAAAAATGGTCTCTTTGACTTGCTTATGACCATACCACGTTGAAAACAAGGCATCCCGTCCGATCTGCGAAGTTAAGCAACGTTGGGCTCGGTTAGTACTTGGATCGGAGACGGCTTGAGAATTTCGAGCGTCGTAAGCTTTTTGGCTTTTGTTAGACACTCACTAAACCACAGAGAGCATGTGTTAAAGTTAGAAATCTCGAATCGAATTTTTTCCACGTCCCACCAGCGTCCACAATAGCAAAATGAAGAGCGGGCTTTTTCGCCTGGGTCTGCGTTTCGACGCAATTTCTTAGCAGATCGGACGGGATGCCGTGTTTTCAACGTGGTATGGTCGTAAGCAAGGGGCGCACTGTGACGTTGACATGTCAAGTGATCGAACAAAAAGAGAGAGTGCACCTCTCTCTGTTTCACCCCCGAAGCGATCGTTCACTCAAATGATGGTTTGTTAGTGTGGTTGAATGAAGAAAAAATACCTGAGTTTCGAGAATTTTACTTTCAACAAAAGAAAAATGAACAAGAAACGCTGATAGCGCTGTTTTTGGATCGAAAGTGGTGTGGAGTCAAGCCAAGAATTGACATGAATGTGATATTTATACCGAGATTGAATCATTCGGTTTGATTCACAATTTGGTAACAAAAAAGGCGAAACCTCATCAATTCCAGTTGTAGTTTTAAAAATAATTTTGTTTTGTTCCATCTTGTGTCAATTCTATTTCTGTTCAATAAATTGTTGATCGAATAAATAAAATATTAATTCTCTACCATCCGTTCATCGCTTATTTCAGGCAAGAAACACAAAAATAACTTTGTCATTTAACTATGAGCAAATACCTTCTTTATCTGGCTTTCTTCTATTGGGTTGTCCAGTTATGAATGCGCGTTTTTTACTATTTTCTAAATTTCTCAAGATACCGAAATCAAGAAAAAGATATATATGGATATTATTCGAAAGCTGAAGATTTCCTCTACATTTTAATAAAAAAATTTTTTGAATTTGTTCAGCTTTTGGGCAAATTGACTGCACAGAAGAAGAGGTGGCCAAAAAAATGGAAGGGTGCCTTTGAATCAAGTTTTGGCTTCGCTCCAATTGAGTTAACCGTTTGATATTTTGCCAATAGATATATCCATACAATTTTTGAAAAATATAACAATTTCGGAGCATCTTCTCTTTTCTGGGCGGTTATTTTATACTATAAAACTTGAGGAATAGCTAAGCTGAAACAGGGTTTTTCGAAAACGACCTCTCCCTTTGTGCAGTCAATTTCCCAAAAAGTTGAATGAATTTAAAAACTTTTTATTCCAAAATGTAGAGGAGATCTTCAGCTTTCGAATGATATATAACACTCATATATATCTGTTCGATATCTTGAGAAATTTACAAAATAGTAAAAACGCGCATTCATAACTGGACAACCCAATATTTTTTGGCTTTCTCAATTGTTGAGCTAAAGCTCATAGTCTAACAGTTTCTAAACTATTTTGTGATCTTTTTTCAGATGTGCCAAGAGGACAGCGAATGTTTGCCGAAGGGTTGTCAACGTGGTAAATGTGGCGGTATTCCGTATCCTTTCTGCAAAGAATTTGTTTCGCAAACCCAATTTTCTTTTGGTTGATGTCATCAAGAACGCATGATTTAACGATTCTTGCATATTATTGTTGACTGTTTTCTGATTACGCAATAGATTTTTGTTGATTCGACTAAAAGTACTAAAAGAATCGTTAAATCATGCACTTTTAGCGTAAGTTTACAAAATTTTAGCCGGTTTTTGGTCGCTGGGTACATGTGGATGTGATCGTGCTAAAATTTTCGTCAAATTCGCTTTTTGGCCTATAAATTCCTTATTTATGCATGATTTAACGATTTTTGCATATGATTGCTGACTATTTTCTGATTATGCAATAGATTTTTGTTGATTCAACTGGAGTACTAAAAGAATTCCCGTATTTTTGCTCTTTTCACCTCTCAATTTGACCTTTTTAGGCTAGGAATTGTTTGTTTATCACTTTTTCGTAAAAGCGACTGATGTTCGTCGATATATTTTGTCCTTGGAGCATTGAAGCTTGCATCAATTTACCAACCTATCTTAACGAGTTACAAAGTAAATTTATGCTATAAAATAAATAATATTGTGAAATGTTTAGATTTGCACACTTATTTTGAGGGCAGCTCGGCGACACACAGGCCTGAAGGCGTTTTGGGAATGCGTCCACGGTCGAGAGAAAGTAGAGCGTCTCCAGCTCGTCCCAAGCTTTCTGAAGCTAAAGTTGTAGCTTAAGCTATTCAGCTTTACAAGACTCATCAGATGATTGATATTTTGAGAAGCATTTCTGACAAATTGTGTGCCCGCAGGGTAAAACAATTATTTTCTTCAAATCAATCTCTAGTGAATCGGAAAAAATCTTTCGCGGGATTTTGCTTGTTTTGCTTACATTCCCGATTGGCATTTGTGACATCTGGGCAGAATCAGAGGCTGAATATTTGTGGTTTTAGTGATAAAATGGGAGAATGAATTGATCAAGGAATTTTTGCGGACAAGGAGAAATCAACAAGCTCAAATTTGAAGCGAATATAGTTTTCTTTTACTAGGAATTCTTCTGTATTGGATTGAGTTTTGAAAATTGCCCGAAAAACAGAAGGATTTGTTGGTTGTTTTCATGAAAAAAATCGTACCAAGTATTTATTTTATTGAAACCAAAAATGACAAATTTAAAAACAAGAATGAAAACATAAACATTTTGTCAGTTTAAAGCAATCAGACTATTCCATTCGCCTTGTTCAACGACTCTTCATATGCTCGAAATTTCTCCTCCAATTCTTGATCTATTTTTGCGGTTTTCTCCCAATATGAATCAAGAGTTGACTAAAATTGAGTCATTAAATGAAATGGTTAACATTTCATGATTTTACCCTGATTCGGATTTGCTTTACTTTCGGGATTTGCTCGATCAATTCGGGGAGTTCACAAAGGAATTCTGAAAGAAAACTTTCTACATGAGTTTTCCTTGAGAAATTGATCGTGAGTAATTTCGTATTTAACTTTTCCACCGTGCTATGTACCAATTTTCTTCTTTACCTTGCAGCCAATTATCTCTCCCTTCGATTGAATGGAATTTTGGATATGCTGAACGTTTGTTACAAATTGAACATATCATGCGAAACCATCCAAAGAAAGATCTATCAACTGTCCGATGCGGTAAATAACATTTTGTGCAAATTGCGTGTCCACAATCCAGAATAACGGGTTTGCTTTCATCGTTCTCCATCGAGTCTTAATACAATTTTTGAATTAATTTCTATTTTCTCACATTTCACATCACATTTCGAACATACGAGTGGATTTGTGATCGGCTGAAGATTTTACTGAATTTGGTCATTAAAAATTGCTTTTTAACCTTCGAAAGAAGCCATCCATTTCCATTTGGAGATTCGATAATTGATGGATCGTTTAAAAGATCTGAAGTGATTCGAATAAGGATTCGTCAACGGGAGATTATGTAATTATTACCGCGTAAGAAGCCGGGGAATTCGTAAGGAATCAATTCAAAGCCAAATTGATCTTTTTTTTTTCAATGCTCTCTCTTTACTCCAACATTCTCCACAAATCGCTTTTCTACACCACAATTGACTCGGATATTTGGGATCATTACTCGATTTCGAATCTGAAAACCATGATTTGATTGAAATACAAGAGAAAGAGATAATTAATACGACTGATCTCAGACACTGCAACTAATTATTTTCAGCAAAATTCAACAAGAAAGTTTGGAATCTTTTAAAAATCCCTTTTTCTTTTTGTAATTGATAAAACTCACAAGGAGATTTGCAGAGAGAACAGTTCAATGAGTGGAATATCTTCAGTTCCAAACTCATATTTCTAAAAATCGACATATAAAGGAAAAAAATCGATTTGAAAAGGGAAAATGAGTGAAAATGGAGTCGAAAATGGAGTCAAATTGGGTGATAAGACGTGGTGGAAATGGATCGCAAAAGAAAATTCAAATATTTGGGGGAAAGTTTATGCGTATTCCTGTCAATTGTGGTGTGAAAATCGCGATTTTCTGGTTTTTGTAACTAGTTTCAATGCCTGAAAATCAGAGAAAATCAGCTTCATTTACTCCTTTTCACTTGTTATTTCCAGAAAATAATGAATTTCGATTAGGGAGCAAAGTTGAAAATGTGAATTTGAACTGATTGCGAATAATTGTACGTCCCCACCCTGTACCGCACCCCTCCCTAACCTAACCATTTTAGATTTATAATATTATTCCATCTACTTGATGCATATGTTTATCTAATCTACGCATAAATTACCATTCATAGTCACATCGATGTTTTCGCTGCACTTTCTCCAATATTTTCTCCTTTCTCCAGCATTCCGCCAATTGCCTCGAGTATTTGGAATCGTTTTCTGATTTTGAATCTGAAGAATCGAATTGATGGTATCAAAAATAAAAAAAAGGCGTAATTGTTTCAATTTTTTTCTCAGCGAAACTATCGATCAGGATTGTAATAGAATAATGAAATGGTAAATCAAAAACTGTTTTCACAAAATTTCTGATCCTGATTTTGTTCACATTTTTCACCACTAAAGTAATCGATTTTTACCTGGCTTTATCTGATTTTCTCTCCTTTTCAAAGTATTCAATTGCACTTTTTGGCCACGGAATTTCTTTGCGAGCTTCTCGAAATGGAGAAGCCAATTTCGGCTTTGTCAGTGAAAATCCATCAAGGCAAAAATTGCCAAGAAAGCATTTGTCAATTGAACATCTTTTTCAACACATGTGGTTTTCAATTTCCCAACTGACCAATCTTGAACTGTGTTGAATGCAGTGTAATGTTTAGTCTTTTACTTTACATAAAATGTATACGTAACGTTTCAAAACTCTAGATTTCCGGGAGTTGTGGGCTCCGAAAACAGCGCATTCACACGCTCAATGATCTTCTAGTTGAGGAACAGGTTCCAGTTTGACAAAGTGTCATATCTTAGCATAGGATTGCAAAATTAGTTCATAGAAAAGTTAGAGT
>CAUEEP010000215.1:0-12273 GCA_958450365.1 Mesorhabditis belari
AGATCGGACGGGATGCCTTGTTTTCAACGTGGTATGGTCATAAGCAAGCTCAAAAGAGACTATTTTTAGACTCCCTTCCCTATGTTTCCATCTCACCATCATACTGTGTGATGAGCATGAGTACTAACATAGACAAGGAGTTACAGTTTCTTATTCAAAAACATCGGGTAAAGGCTTTGCAATGGAAAACTGATTCCGAATAGTTTATTGATTCTGGATTGCTTACACAGTCTAGTCGAGACAGTTGAAGCAATCACAATGAACAAAATTTACAATTATCCAAACTTAAGCTTTGAAATACATTACAAATTCATAAAGAACAAAATACAGCTTTGAATTGGAAATCAGCAATGAATGCTGTCCATTTATCCGACGAAATGCCAAGTCCTCTTCCTGACAAGCGCATCTTTTTCGGCGTGACGCAGAATCTAAAACAAATTTTGTAATAGATAGTTTCATTCCCTGGGCGTGGTCCATGTATTAGAAAACCCAGCGCTAAAACATACCCAAAACTGCCTGATCTGGCTACAATAGCCTGGTACAAGTCTATCGACCTCAAGCTCGATAACGTCCCCATTTGCCCTTTTCAAAGAAAAGGCGGTAATCCGCGGGTTGTTGCCGATCAGTTTAACATTTTGCCATCCAGATAAGTTGCAGCAAGAACTAAAAATTGCACATTTTATCCGAAAAACTACCAATTGCTTCGAATTGCCTCTAAGGATTATCTAGGCAACCTAGAATGGAATAGTCAAGTCCATGTTTCGGTTCTTCTGAGAACTGCATCCAAAATACCTTCAGCAAAACAAAAACGTTAAAAGAGCCGACCTGTTTGAGTTCTGCTTCTCCGCCAACTGCTCGAAGAGAAATTCTATCAATTTGACGCCCTGAAGTGAACTAGTCTCCGAGCCACGTTTGAATCCCATTAAGAGTGCACCCGGTTCTTGAAAGTCAACAACAAGAACACGCAAAAGACGTGAATTCAACAAGATCTAAACAATAAATATTACAGATCGGACGGGATGCCTTGTTTTCAACGTGGTATGGTCATAAGCAAGTCAAAGAGACCATTTTTAAGACCCCTTCCCTATGTCTATCTCACTCATCATACTGTGTGTATGATGAGAAGGAGACACATAGACAAGGAGTTACGTTTTATTCAAAACATCGGGTAAAGGCTTTGCAATGGAAAACTGATTCTGAATAGTTTATTGATTCTGATTGCAAACACAGTCTAGTCGAGACAGTTAAAGCAATCACAATGAACAAAATTTACAACATCCAAACTTAAGCTTTAAAATACATTACAAATTCATAAAGAACAAAATGACAGCTTTGAATTGAAAATCAGCAATGAATTTTGTCCATTATCCGACGAAATGCCAAGTTTCCTTCCTGACAAGGCACTTTTTCGCGTGACGCAGAATCTAAAACAATTTTGTAATAGATAGTTTCATTCCAAGTGGTCCATGTATTAGAAACACCCATGCTAAAACATACCCAAAACTGCCTGATCTCATTACCAGCCTGGTACAAATCTATCGACCTCAACCTTTATAACGTCCCCATTTGCCCTTTTCAAAGAAAAGGCGGTAATCCGCGGCTTGTTGCCGATCAGTTTAACATTTTGCCATCCAGATAAGTTGTGCAAGAACTAAAAATTGCACATTTTATCCGAAAAACTACCAATTGCTTCGAATTGCCTCTGATGATTATCTAGGCAACCTAGAATGGAATAGTCAAGTCGATGTTTCGGTTCTTCTGAGAACTGCATCCAAAATACCTTCAGCAAAAACAAAACGTGGGCAGCAGCCGACCTCTTGTTGCCTGCTTCTTTTTCAACTGCTCGAAGAGAAATTCACTGGCTTTTCGACGCCCTGAAGTGAACCAGTCTCCGAGCCACGTTTGAATCCCATTAAGAGTGCACCCGGCTCTGGGAAAGTCAATGTAACAAGAACACGCAAAAAGACGTGAATTCAACAAGATCTAAACAATAAATATTATCCAGAGTGAGCGTCTAAACAAAAATGTTCATTGACAATTAGGTCAAAACAAACCGTGTCATTCAATGGATCATTCCCCCAACCCCTCCAACCAAACTTCCTGCAATCCAACCGCATAATCATTCGTGAAAAAATCGCTCGTAACAGGAAAAACAGAAAAATTTTTTCCACGCGCCTTAATCAACCGGATTCTTAATTGGTTCAAACAAACTTACATAAATCGTTAGCTTTTGCGTTGGCCTTATACTGCAAAACATATCCATGAATCTTTCCGGCGAAAGAGTCGTCCCATCGTCAACAGAACAAATCAATATCTTGCATTCAAACTTGCAATTTGCAAACATTCTCCAATTGACATACATCTAAAAGACAGATTTTGGGCACCAGAAAAACACCAGGGGACACTAAACCAAACTTCCGAGGGTCTTTTCAGTTGCGCGCTCTCCCAAATACTCCCAAATGTTGCATCAAATTAACTGGATCACGATCTGTTTCTCTTTATCTGTTCCACTTGCTCCAGAGTCATAGTAAAACTAAAACCTTTTTGTAAATAGCACAACAGTATCTTTACCTGGTTTTTATCAACAGCAGAAAGCCCCTCGATAAAAGCACGCACGTCTTGCTCTGCGCACACACACGGCTCAGCCCTCCTAAAGCAATCCCTTGAGGGAGCAATCCCGAACACAACTAAAGCAGTTAAAGCGTTAGAAAATGAAGGGCTGAAACTTTTCACGGGCGGCACGCTGGTGTTTCTCCATCACCGCATGAAGACGACATCGGGGGAAGTGCTTCGAGGGAAGTTGACAGAGGGGGTTCCTATGGGCTGAATAAAGCTTACAATATTACAAAACATCCAACTGGAAAGCAATCCCTGAAACTAATATTTTTAAAAGAAATGAATTATAGCTAAACAGCTCACATTCAGTTTGCTCACTTCTGAAGCTTTTCATGATTTCCACTGGGTTCGTCATCATTGGAAACTACCAGATTTCAAAAAAAGTTTGCATATAAGAAGGGATGAGCAAAAGTTAGATAACATCAAAAAACGAGATCATTAAGAAAGCATAGATGAAAAAATGAGCAGAACAAGACGACGCAAGTAGTAACCCACACGGTTATAAGCCTTTTGTTTTGGAGACTAGAGTATTGTTCAAATCAAGCAGCAAAAATTTGATGATTAGCGTTCAGCTGCCCATACGATGCCCAGGAAGTCTGAGGACTTAAGAAGATTTACAGGATTAGTAATGGAAGATGGAATCCTGGGGCCCCAAGATTCAGGAATTTTTGCGATTTTGAAGTACCCGAACCACAATTGACTACCGGCGGCACCACTATCAATCGCTGTATTTTTTGTTTTTGTGACGGAAGCCATACGAGGGTATTAAACGACCGCGGGTAAAATCCTACATTCGGCACCCGGTGAATTCGATCCGATTCTTCGGGCCGGTTTGCTCTAGAATCTCCCGCTTTTGGTCATGTAAGCATAATTTCTGCACGTGGAAACGATCTCTAAGCTTTAAGTCGCAAACCCAAATTCTGTAAACTGTCTTGTTATCTGTACAAAATACCAGATAACTTTAAATTTGTCTACAAACAAATAGATAGATATTTGCAATTAAAAGTTGCTTTAAGGAAAGTTTTATAGCGATTGCCCAGATCACGCTATAACAGACCATTATAAGAATGATTTCTTAAAAATTTTCAAAGAGTATAGTATAGTATACCAAGTTTGAGACCCCCGATACTGAAGTTATGCCCAAAACATCCCAAAGTTTTGACCCTAATCTCGCTTTATCTTCCCAACCAGCCTTCTAACTTACTATTGGGTGATTGGAACTGCAATTCAGGCTCAAGTCAAGTAAGTGGCTTTTAAAGGGACTGCTTATTCAAAAAATCTGCCAAACCACCAGCTTTTTCCAGATTTTTCATGATTTTTCATGATTTCAAACTTTTCATGATTTGTTACCTTCAGACGTCTTTTTTCCTGAATAATTTTTAAGCTTCATTCAGTCCCCTAAAAACTCTTTTAACATCTAGATCTAGCCACAGGTGATTTCTGATACTCCGGAATGGATCCCCGGGAAAGAGAATCATCAAGGGAATAATGTATTTACCCTTCCCCTGGAGCTGACCACTACTCGATTGCCTTTGAAATCCAAGCCGAGGGGACTGGCACAATTCACTTTAGCGGGAGGTATCAATTTATGTTTGCATTTTAGGACCCCTGAGGCACGGCTTATTGCGGTGTTACGAGGAACACGAAAAGTTAACTAAACCTATGTTCTGCTCGGTTTTAACAACTGTTAAATTTGATTATAGTTGCTTATGTTCACGGTATACCGACCACCGTTCGGCAGCCTCTTTAGTCACTGAGAGATTACTCCTCCCCACCCCACACCCTTAGAGCAAAACTTTAGAAGAAGAGACTTAGAAAGACTTGTCGCAAATTCAGGGTACCCAGATCCATCAAGGGATAATCCGAGCGTCTCCCGTGCTCAACAGAACTACTCTCTAGAGATTCTCTCTCTGCACTCCAGAGATTCAGATCTTATTTTTAGAAACAGGCATTATGACTCCAACGGCCCAGAAAGCCCTTTTTCCTATATTAATTCCGAAACCCCAGGACCCGAGGGTAAAATGGCACCACCTCTACCTTTGTTGATCCCAACAATCCCCCAGAGCCTATATTTACTTTGACCCTGAAGGCTACTTAGCCTGGATCTTTCTCCTGCCCTCTCCCTGCTTGTTTCCGAAGTGGCGTTCACGAAGGTTCAATCCTGGAGTCCTATTTTTGTTTCGAATCTGCACGCTTAGTGCAGGCTTTGGCAAAAGGACCTCCAGGAGATTTACAGTGGGGCAGACTTACCTGGGAATTAAAACTATCTGGGTCAAGGTAGTAATTTTCACGACCGGGGTGAAGCTGTGATTTCATTTGAGGGATAAACCATAATACCTCTCTATCCCCCCAGTGGCGACCAAATTGATTGAAATTTTAGGGCGTTGGCCCGCTGTCTCCTCCCTTTCTTTCCGACTGTCTGTATAGACAAGATTTGTTGCGGAAGGCAAAATCCCCTGCTTTCTCAAGAGTGGAATTCTTCCACGTCTATTATTACCCTAACATTCTAGGACATATAGACGCTGTTTTATCTCTTATGTTAGACCCATTTTTGAGAAGGCCTTTATGAGTATGAGATTACACTCTAAAATCTGTCGATTCTAACCAGGATCCCGAGAGTCAATTCAAAAGCGCTACTCTACTAAAATTGCCCTCTTAAAAATTGATGACGTAAAGTATCATGGCTACAGCTATGAACAGGCTTAAAGTTTTCCAATTAGGGTACTCACTGCAACACCGCCCGGCTAGTCATTGGCTTTTAGAATGTTTTTCACAAAATCTAAAATTACCCCAAACATTCTGATCCCCTTTATACCAGGTTTTCTTTCACACCACCTCTGGCTCCTCTGCTCGAGGCTAATCTTTTAAGTATCTTAGATCCATTTCTGATGTTGCTTTGAATTGCTTTCACAATCGTGTTTTTGTTATTAGCCCATCTGCGGAAATTACTGCCAACAAAGCGCAGGCCGGGAAACTTGTAAATCAATACCACCGCTTGCTTTTAAAGAGACTAGTCTCTTGACCGAGCTTCAGTAATTTGATCTCTTCCTTTGGATTACCAATTCCCATCGTGATTATAGATTTTTGCTGGACCCCATTCGCTTGCCGAATAAAGTAGCATATATAATAAACATTTATTTCACTTCTCTTTGGGCTTTACGAGCGTTTGTTTTACTCGTGACTATGGCATCGCCTCAATCTGAAGGCGTTCCCGAAGCTTGTGAAGATTTTTCCTTCGTAAGGGTAGTTAGGTTTTTGGCTTCTTCAAGTCCCAGTTTTTCGCCATGACCTAAATAGGGCATTCTGCTTTAACAAATATAAAGTTGGTTTCTTGCTTCATCAAATCGAAAATATTTACGACCCCAGGCATTTACCAAATATGAATTTCATTGCTGTGGTTAGTTCCACTTTACCGCGAGCTTGTACTTTTCGTGATCGTACACTTTGGCTTCCATTGGGTCGTGAGCACTTAACCTACCGAAGTAAGCAAGTGCATCAGCCTAAAATAAAAAGTAAATATTAGATTCATTTCTTAAAGAACATATTCAAAAGCATTACATAGTCGTTCCACCATCTCCGGAGGGAGGTATGACTTGGGAGCCATTGAATCATAGCCCATCGCTTTCGAAGAAAGCTGCGAAGCTCAAACAAGTTGTCCACTCAACGCAATTTTAAACAATCAAACCATGCAGGCTCAACTCTTTTTTTTTCTTCTTCGTTGAAATCATTCAACGTCTTTCAAATCGTCGATCAACGGCTCGTTCTCATTCTTTTTCACATTCCTCAAGGCAATGATTACATTGAGGCAGTCGGTGCGAGAAGCGTGACTTCTTCATTTTCCAAAATATCAAAAGCTTGTTTTAGGGAAAATTGTCTAAATTTATTTCTATTGTCCAAATAAGAATAGCTTACTTGTATCCCACCCCCCGGCGAAAGACAATGTGAAACGGCCGTGACTGGCAAATAATTCGCCGAAAATGGGTGCCGCGTTTGTCCCCAATATTTTGAACCGCTAGAACCTTAAAATTTTTTGAAATTTTTATTGAAAATTTTTTTACTAGATCATTCAAACATCAATCAATATCTTCTTTGCTAAAAACCCTTTTATTTATTAACCAAAAACCCCACAAATTGAGTGGGTGGCGATTCCGTAAAAGGCTCCGATTCCGGTGTTTTGTCGATAATCTGAACAATCACAGTAGACATAGATGTTGGACTGAGTCAGAGAAGATTGTTGTCAAAGCCTTGTCATTTGTAAGTTGTTCCATCCATGTGGAGAAACAGCAAAACTAACAAATAAATAACCATTGTACCAGCAAAATATTAAATCATTCAACAAAATAGTTTAGAAATTCACTGGCGCCCCCTGAATTTGGATTTGGTTCGATCTAAAAAAACAAATAAACCCACCAGAAGCATTGCGCAACTCTGCCCCACTGTTCTTCTCCACTTTTCCCAATACTCCCAGGTTTCAAAAGACTAAAAACTCAAGAGAAAATTGATCATTGATTGATAAAACCACTTTAATTATAGACTTTGGTTTTCGGATAGATTCCCATCAGATTAAACTGTTATATAAAAGTTACACTCGGATTATCAACCTTCAAGTTGGCGATAATAGACTAAACAAATCAAATAGACCTTTGAAAATAAGATTTTACCTGAGTCGCAGAAGTTTCGGTGATCGGAAGGTGGGTTACATGTAATAGAAAGGAAGCCGGGATGAATCTTTTTGTGATGATTGTTTGCTTGCTCTGCTTCCTGAGGGGCCTCTCGTTTTTTTGTCCTGCCTTAGTCTTGTGAATTTTAGCCTACCTGAGGGGGAATTGATAATACTTCACTCGTCCAGGATAAAAATTAAAAGTCAAGTTAAATGTTTGTTTTTCGACACTTTTATTTTTTTGCATAACTTTTCTCCGAATAACATTTCCAAAAATGTTTTTAAATATAAACCCTTTTTTTAAACCATCTTTTAAACACTTTTTAATCCGATATCCCCGTGTTATATTTTTTTCCATGTGAGAAAACGATAAACAATAACCCAAAGAGATGGCAGGGCGTGAGAGAAGTAAAAATTTCATTGAAATTCTATTAAGGTACCTTGTTAACAATGATTTCATAGCGCGAAAACAATGATTGTCAACGGGGAAAAATTAACAAACCTAAGACAATCCATTTTCAGGCTCATGTGCTGTTTCTGAAAAAGAAACTAGTGACTCTTCGTAAGAAACCAAAATTTAAAAAACGATAGAGACCTCCATATTAACACATATCCAAAAACGTATTCTTTATTACTATTCGTCTGGATGTTGAAGTTAAATTGATAACCATTAATTTCGACACTTTTGTATGTTCATATTCCTGGACTACATATGAATGAATGCACATAAACTATCCAGCTTTTTCAAACTATTTTTCATACCGAGCAACAATAATCTGAATTAAGATCGTAAAAATATGCATTCCAGGAAAAATTTTGCAAATTAAAAGTGGCGAAACGAACCGTGACCAAAAAAATAATGAAACTAAACTAAAGAAAAAGGTAACTGACTTCTGAAAAAGCGAACACTGGCGAAACCTCTGATCCTAGTGGCAATGAGAAGGATAACGAAGCAAACAACTGCGAGAAAGGCAAGCACGACTAAACAAAATACTTTAAAACAAAAAGGCAAAACCCACCAAAAGGCAGAATCGCCCACAACGGCAAACCGCTGCTTTCTTCTGCTGCGACTATTGTGGCATTGTGGCGCGTGTTGTTCTCATTTATATTTGAAGTTGTTGGAGGAGAACGACAGAACTAAAAGAAAATAACGGAATGTCAAAGTCGTTGAATCGAGAGTCGTTATATCGAGATTAGATTGTATTTCATAAAAGATAAACAGCGAAAATTAATTTATAAGGCAACTGCCATAATGACAAAATAAAAGAATATAAAAACCAACCATGTTTTGATCGATCGACCGCAATTGAATGTTTTGAAGACTGAGATATTCGGTGGTGTCTTTTTATGTGACCGTTAAATTCAAATTCGCCCATTCCAATGTAAATTGATTTTTGCTAATTATCATCAGAACATCTTGTGAGTTGAAATTGTTGTAAAGAGTCGTGTTCGTAGAGGAGTAGAATACATAAATTTCTCCATCACCGCATAGAAGACGACATCGGGAAGTGCTTCGAGGAAGTTGACAGAGGGGGTTGACATGGGCTGAAATAAAGCTTGTACAAAACATCCACTGGAAAGCAATCACAAACTACAATATTTAAAATGAATTATAGCTAAACGCTCACATTCAGTTGCTCCTTCTGAAAGCTTTCCATGATTTCCGCTGGGTTCGTCATCATTGGAAACTACCGTTCTAAAGAAGTTTGTATAGAAGGGATGAGCAAAAAGTTAGATAACATAAAGAAACGAGATCGTGAAAGCATAGATGAGAAATGAGCAGAACAAGAAAAGACCTGGTAGTAACCCACGGTTATAAGCCTTTTGTTTCAGACTAGAGTATTCAATCAAGCAGCAAAAATTTGATGATTATGATTCAGCTTGATGTAGGAAGTCTGAGGATCTAAGATTTGGGTTAAACAATGGAAGATGGAGATCTGGAGACCAAGATTCAAATTTGCGATTGGAAATTGAACCACAATTATTCCCAGCACTATCAGTCCATACATTGAACACGTGTTTTCCAGAAACTATCCAGGGTGTCCGAAACAATAGCGATTGAAATCCTACATTCGCTTTGATTAATTCAATCAGATTCTTAGGGCCGGTTTGCTCTAAAATCTACCGCTTTAGGTCGTAGCATAATTTCTGCATAGGAAACGATCTAAATTTTTGAGTCGCAAACCCAATTCTGCTTAGTATCGATTATAAGAATGATTATAAAAATTTCAAAGTATAATGTAGTATACCCAAGTTTGAGACCCCCCGATACTGATTATGCCCAAACATCCAAGATTTTTGACCTAATCTCGCTTTATCTTCACAACCAGCCTTCTAACTTACTATTGGGTGATTGGAACTGCCGAATTGAGCTCAAGTCAAGTAAATTAACAAAGAGACCTTATTCAAAATCACCCATTAGCAAGCTTTTTCATGGTTTTTTGCTTTCAAACGGTCTTTTTTTTCCTGAATAATTTTACTTCATTCATCCGCTCTTCTTTTATCCTAGATGTGGTGATTTCTAATACTCCGGAATGGATCGGAAAAGATGTCAAAAGATGTGCCCCCTTCCTGGAGCTGACCACTACTCGATTGCCTTTGAAATCCAAGCCGAGGGACCTAACGATTCACTTCGCGGGAAGGGTATCAATTTATGTTTGCATTTTAGGACTAATTTTGACTTAGCCGCGGTGTTACGAACCGAAAAGTTAACTAAACCTATGTTCTGCTCGGTTTCAACAACTGTTGAATCTCATTATAGTTACTTATATTCTAGTATACTGATATCCGTTCAAGCAGCCTGTACTCACGAGAAATTCTCCTCTCCACCCCACATCCTTAGAGCAAAAAAACTTAGAGAAGAGACTTAGAGACTTATTAGCAAATTCCCGTTACCCAGATCCATCAAGGGATAATCCAAGCGTCTCCCGTGCTCAGAAACTACTCTCTAAATTCTCTCATAAATCTGAATCTAATACAGAGAAACGGGCGGTAAACTCCAACAACCCAAAAAGTTTTTTTCCTATATTAATTCGAAAACTAAGGACCCGAAGTCGATAGCTTCCTCCTTTATTGATCCCAACAATCCCCGATTACCTGTTACTGACCCTGAAAATATAGCAAATCTCTTTGCTAAATTTTTTAGCTCCACCTTTTCAGATTTTAGCGGTAATACTCTACCAACTTTTTCAACAACCGGAAACAGTAATACTCCAGTACAACCAAACTTTTTACTTACCCTTTAGATATAGAAGCGGCTGTCTTCAAATTACACCCTAAAAGACTATTAGTCCGGACAAAGTAACCTCTTTCATTTTGAAAAACCTATCTCGGTCTTTAGTCTACTCAATCTGTAAGCTTACGGGATTTGCAGCAACATAAGAGCGTTTATTCAGGAGTTTCTTACTGGCCGTACTTTTATGGTTTCTCGATGGATCTTTCTTCTTCGCTTTCATGTTTCAGTCCCACTAAAAGCGGCAATTGCACGATAATATAGTTTTATTCAAAAATGATTACATTCAGGCAGTCGGTGAGAAGCGTGACTTCTTCATTTCTAAAATATCAAAAACTTTTGAATAAAACTATATGATAGTGCAATTGCCGCTTTAGTGGGATGCCACTGGAAACATGAAAGCGAGAGGAGAAAGATCCATTGATACCCTTCCCGCGAAGTGAATCGTTAGGTCCTCGGCTTGGATTTCAAGGGCAATCGAGTAGTGGTCAGCTCCAGGAAGGGGGCACATCTTTGACATCTTTTCCGATCCATTCCGTGCTGGGAATGATAGTGGAAAACTGATAGTGCTGGGAATAATTGTGGTTCAATTTCAAATCGCAAAATTGAATCTTGCTTTCCAGATCTCCATCTTCCATTGTTTAACCCAAATCTTCTTAAATCCTCAGACTTCCTACATCAAGCTGAATCATAATCATCAAATTTTTGCTGCTTGATTGAATACTCTAGTCTCAAACAAAAGGCTTATCACCGTGGGTTACTACCGGGTCTTTTCTTGTTCTGCTCATTTATCATCTATGCTTTCACGATCTCGTTTTTTATGTTATCTAACTTTTTGCTCATCTCTTCTATACAAACTTTTTTAGAACGGTAGTTTCCAATGATGACGAACCCAGCGGAAATCATGAAAAGCTTTCAGAAGGAGCAACTGAATGTGAGCGTTTAGCTATAATTCATTTTAAATATTGTAGTTTGTGATTGCTTTCCAGTGGATGTTTTGTACAAGCTTTATTTCAGCCCATGTCAACCCCTCTGTCAACTTCCTCGAAGCACTTCCCGATGTCGTCTTCTATGAGGTGATGAAGAAACTTCCAGCGCGCGTCATCGAAAAGTTTCCAGCCTTCATTTTCTAACGCTAATCTTTGCTTTAGTTGTGTTCGATTGCTCTCAAGGGATTGCTATAGGAGGGTTGAGCTGCGCAGAGCAAGACTTCCTCGCGTTTATTTCGAGGAGCTTCATGTTGATAAAAACCAGGTAAGACATTGTTGCGTTATTTACAAAAAGGTTTTAGTTTTACTATGACTCTGGAGCAAGGAACAAATATAGAGAAACGATCGATCCAGTTAATTTGATGCAACATTTGGAGTATTTGGGAGAGCGTACAACTTTCAAGACCCTCAGTTTGGTTAGTGTCCCTGCTGTTTTCTGGTACTTAAAATCTGTCTTTTAGATGTATGTCAATTGGGAAATGTTTGCAAATTGCAAGTTTGAATGCAAGATATTGATTTGTTTTGTTGACGATGGGACGACTCTTTCGCCGGAAAGATTCATGGATATGTTTTGCAGTATAAGGCCAACGCAAAAGCTAACGATTTATGTAAGTTTGTTTGAACGAATTAAAATTCGGTTGATTAAGGCGCGTGGGAAAAATTTTTCTGTTTTTCCTGTTACGAGCGATTTTTTCACGAATGATTATGCGGTTGGATTGCAGGAAGTTTGGTTGGAGGGTTGGGGGAATGATCCATTGAATGACACGGTTTGTTTT
>CAUEEP010000219.1:0-116387 GCA_958450365.1 Mesorhabditis belari
TCTCTGAAACTCTGTAGAGAAGGAACCAAATCCCTCGAGAGAAGCAAAGTTTTTTTCTCCGATAAAATTTTAGGATTACAGGGTGATCAAGAATTACTGCAACAACGTCGTATTATGTTATGAGCCCCATTTCACCTTTTGCTTACCTGATTTAATGGTTTTTGTTTATTTTTCTTATTTTATGGTATGTTTACTAACTTTCAATACATTAGTATCGTTGTTTTCAGGAATGGTGAAAGCGTTTCCACATTGACAATCGATCCTTGAGCTCAAGACAATCGATCCTTGGGCAGCGTGTTCAGGCGAGCGAGATCTCAAAGCGCCTGAATCTCCCCAGAAGCCGCGTTTCTCGAACCATTCAACGTTATGCAACTCTGGGCACAGTTTCTGATCGATCCAGGGATCTGATCGCCCTGGAAGAGGTGCAAAACGAACAGCGGTTACTCCGGCTAATATCAAGAAAGTGCGCGATCGTCTAAGATTAAACCCTAACCAATCGGCTCGAGGAATGGCACAGAAAATGGGTCTGAAGAGAAGCTCCGTCAACACAATCATCAAGAAAGAGCTGAAAATGAAGCCGTACAAGAAGAATAAATCTCAAATACTATCAGCTGCTGTGAAGGGCAAGCGAAAAGACCGATGTGCCCAACTTTTGCAACGGTTCAACGAAATCAATCACCACAACATCCCGCTCACCGATGAAAAGATATTTACCGTCGAGGGAATTCTCAACAAGCAAAATGATCGAGTCTCAGCCGAACGTCACCGTATCGCGCAGTTCTCATCCTGCATCGGTGGTGATTTTTGCCGGGATAACCGCCAATGGAAAGACCCCATTGATCTTTGTTCTTCAAGGTGTGAACGTAAATGCGGTCAATTATTTGGACTTGCTAAAGAAGGAGGTTGTTCCGTGGGATCAACGCCACTTCAAAAATCAAATTTGGACTCATCAACAAGATGGGGCGCCGGCTCACAAGGCAAAGAAAGTGCAAGAGTTTTGTTCAAAGACCTTCCCGGACTTCGGACTGTCGTCGACATTCTGAGTGGCCACCCAGCTCACCCGATCTTAACCCATTGGATTACTCAGTTTGGAATGTTCTTGAAGCCAGAGCATGTGCAAAACTACATAAAAATATCGAAAGTTTGAAGAAGGCGCTGATCAGCTTTGATGAGCTTCGATGATGCCTATTTGCTCGATAACGCGTTTCCCAAACGTTTGCAGGCCGGTCTGAATGCCGATGGAGGCAAAATTTGAATTTAATTGTTAATTTGTTACTGTTATTTGTTGAATAAAGATATTTAAGTTAACTTTTCGAGATGCGTTGCATATTTGGTTAAAAGCTAAGCCTTTTGTGTGTTGCGGTAATTCTTGGTCACCCTGTAGAGTGAAGATAGATCATTTTCCTTGCACAAAAACCCTTTACTTTCCCCAACCTGCACGGACATCCCCTTTTGCTGAAAGACATATCCGTCCTTGAATCTGACGTCCATAGAAGCCACAAGTGAAGTTGGCTTGTACTCTCGTTGTGGTGTTTGCAGTCGACGCGTCTCCAGTGCCCGTTTGAAGCCAAACCCAACTCGGGACACAAGCACCAACATTTAACCAAGCTGACCAATAACCTGCAGAGTTCAATTTTGAAAGATTTTTTATTAAAAGCTCACTTTTCACTGTCTGAGAACAGCAATTAAATTATGTGATATCTGTTTAATTTTTGTATTGGGTTGATGCAAAAGTCCTTTCCGATTTTTTGGGAGAGTACCTTAAATTTGTCGAATTTAGACGTTTTATAGCTCATCCTAAAGCTGAATTCAAGACGGATCGATTGGTAAAAACCGTTTTGGTTGGTAAAAACCGATTGGTAAAAACCAAAAACGAGAAAAACGAAGGAAAATCGCGAAAAGCGGCGGAAAGGCTATTGATCTGAGGGTCGCTGGTTCGACTTCCACCGGTGACAATATTTTTAAAAATTTTTGCTAAGCTTCTGAAAATGCATGTCTAGGGGTTATTTTTGACGCTGATCACGAAACGCATGTTTTTAGCCTAGGGTTTCTGCACGGAAAACTAACGAAACGTGAAAACAGCCATTTTTGGCTCTGCCGCCCTTTACTAAAATAGCTGTAAAAGCTTTTAGAAAAGAGATATCTCAAAACGCTTTTACCAATCGATTTGTCTTGAATTCAGCTTTAGGATGAGCCATAAAACGTCAAAATTCGACAAATTTATGAGACGGAAAGGAAAAAAATCGGAAAGGACTTTTCCATCGACCTAATAGGACGAAAGTCCGGTTCAAGTCAGATTTTTGGCAGACTAATATTAGGTTGATGAATAGGGAATGGCAAAGAAAGATTTCCGGAGAGGGGATTGAACTCTGGATCTTCTGGATCTGGATTGCACTCTGGGTCTTCTGGATCTGGATTGAACTCTAGATCTTCTGGACAAAGAGAAAGGATCTGGACTGAACTCTGGATCTTCTTGACAGACAGATTTCTGAGCAAATTCTGAGCTTCTTGACAGACAGATTTCCGCCGCTTTTCGCGATTTTCCTTCGTTTTCCTTCGTTTTTCTCGTTTTTTTTGTTTTACCAATCGATCCGTCTTGAATTCAGCTTTAGGATGAGCTATAAAACGTCAAAATTCGACAAATTTAAGGTACTCTCCCAAAAATCGGAAAGGACTTTTCCATCAACCCAATAGAAAACGGGGTACGTTAGAAAGCAACTGTATATATTAAATCAAACTGACCCGAACTAGACGAACATGCACAATCGGAGACGATCGATTGAACTAAAAAGAAAATTTCTCAAACATTTCTCAAAAAAAGATGGCTTTTATTTCAAAAACACTAAACCGAACTTACCTAAAAACAGATGAAAGACGAGTAAAATGCTTATTGATGGGAATTTTCTCATTATCTAAGCAGCCAAGCCTCTCGCGGAGAGCCAAAAATTAAATACAAAACGATTTTCAGCGAAAATTCACAAGCTCTTATCATTTATGTGCAAAAAAGAATGACAATGACCTGAAAAAACCATCAAAATTTTAATACTTCCATAAAATGCCATAAAATTCCACGAAATTCCGAGTAATTTCAGATTAGGAACGTGAGAACGAAATGCGTTTCATGTGAAAAAGTTATTCTTTGTCGATGTTATCAGTTGAAGTTGTAACCAGTGATTTTTGGTGGTTACCGCTAAAAGAAAGATAGCTAACAAGTCATGTAACTTGTTTTATTCATTAACTTAGTCAATTTTATCTTTGGAGAACTCTACAACTGAATTTTACAAAAGAAAAAATCATTTTTACCATTGAAAAAAGAAAAACGGAACCGAATCTACTTAAAGAAGGTGTTTCTTTTCTACCAAATCTACTTAAAGAAGGTGATAGCTGATTCTTGGTCAAAACTCGTCTAATATATTGGGTTTGGGAGAATGAGTCGGCGCCAAACTTTAAAGGGACTTTTTGCACACATAAAGCCTTCTTTAAACATACGTTTGATTTCATCAAAAGGATCCATTATTTCTCTACAAAATGACTTTTGAGAGATTCCACAAAGCTTTTCTTTCGTGGAGTTTATGAACTTCCAAACGCAGCTGGTTAAAATGGCAAAGAGTCCGACTCATCATTTGAACAGTTTCTTTCACATAAACCTTCTTTGGTGTTTATATAAAAAAGATAGAGCACATTCAATTACTAAAGTTGCCAAATTTGCAGGAAGATCCCACCAATGGTTTTTTCTAGATCACAGTTTGTAGTTTTTGTGAAAAAATGGCTTTTTCTTGAGCGGAGGCGCTGTTTGAATTTTCTTTTAAATGTCATTTTGTAGAGAATTAGTTAACCATTCTACTGATATCAAACGCATATTACTTGACGAAGGCTGCTAGAAGTTTTAGACATTTTTTTGATTTTCGGCGCCGACTCATTCTCCCCAACCCAATAGCATATAGTAAAAAATTGTGTAGGAAGAAATTAGTTGTTGTGCAGAAAAGTAGCTTTTTTCTGTGAAACTTTATTTGATGCTTTGATTTTGAATCTCTAACTCTCTTGTTCTTCCTCAAAAGATCGTTTGTGTGATAAAAAGAGACGGAACCCACTTTGTATTCTTTTTCTTGGGCTTTGAAACTCTGAAACCAACGATTGATTCTATTTATTGATTAGTGATTGCGCTAGATTCGGAATCGAATATCTAAATAATCATTGTCCCATCGGTTCCCCTCTCACGCACTGCACAGTGGCCAAGATGCACTGCAGGGTACTATTACAGTATTTACGGTAGGTCTCTTTTCTCAACTCGATACCGAGTTGAAACAGTTCTCTAGTTAGAGAATTTCCATTTTATGTCTCAGTGAAAAGTCGTTCAGTCGTCTTTTTGTAGTGAAAAGCTTTAAAAAATAAAGTATCTTTGCAAATTTTGCTTTGATTTTTGGTTTGACCGCGTTCACGAACGTTCACGAACCTCCTACCAAAAAAGGGATGATCGAAAAGTTCACTTTGAGTGGGTGAGAGACTTTCATCAGTCTGCACGAACAAATAAACCCAAAAAAAGAAAGAAAAGAGGGGAAAGAAAAGAGGAGGAAAGAAAAAGACCAAAACTCTATATAAGAAAAGGAAAGTTACTTCTAGAAATACAAAGACTCTCAAAACCACAAAAGACCACAAAATGACCAAAACTTTCTATATTTTTCTGTTAATTTCGATTTTTGTCATTCCAAATGAAGCGCTTAGCTGTAAACTTGGAAGAGCCGGTTGTGTGGCCTCTTGTATAGCACAGGTTTGTGTTTTCGTGATTCGATGAATGTGAGTAAAAAGAAAAACGAAAATCAACGGTGTGCGATCAGTTGCTGTTTTTCTGCGATCAGTTTTTCTCATGCTTCGGGCAGGATTGCGCTTTATTCGTTTCTTAATGATTTTCCTGAGTCTCGTGTGATCAATTTTTGGTGGACGTCCACTTTTAGGAAACTCTTCGACTCTATTTTATTGCAAAATGCGGTATACCGTCATTCGATGCATTTTTAGCAGTTTGGCAATATCCGAAGTTGATCGTCCTTGTGCTCCAAGCTGAAGAATAGCGGCACGGTTGGGAGAAGCCTACGCCATTATGTCCAAACTTAAAAAAAATTAAAAAAACCATGGCTCTTGCTGGATGTGAGTTCCTGTCCACAAATCGGCCACTTTTATTTGCTTCTTGAGGGCTTTGAGCCAAAATTCGATCATTTTGAGAGTTGAAACCTTGCTCAATGTTGAATAATTTCTCGTCGGTGAAAAGCGTCGTCAGATGCTCATCATTTGCGGCCCTTGCAAGAAGAAGAGCACATTTTTGCTTCCTGTTTCTCATTTGAAGATCCGTCAGGCCATTAAGCTTCCTTAAATTGTAAGGGTGAAGACCCAGATCCTTTTTGACGATACGACGGATAGTTCTATCAGAAACATTCAATTGGGGAGCCATTTTTCTCATGCTTCGGGCAGGATTGCGCTTTATTCGTTTCTTAATGATTTTCCTGAGTCTCGTGTGATCAATTTTTGGTGGACGTCCACTTTTGGGAAACTCTTCGACTCTATTTTATTGCAAAATGCGGTATACCGTCATTCGATGCATTTTTAGCAGTTTGGCAATATCCGAAGTTGATCGTCCTTGTGCTCCAAGCTGAAGAATAGCGGCACGGTTGGGGAGAAGCCTTCGCCATTATGTCCAAACTTAAAAAATTTGCTTAAAAACTGCTACATAATATAAAAAAGCATTCAAATTAAGAAAAATAATCCTTTGGCAGAAAAATAATCCTTTGGCAAGAAATAAAAATCAATCAGTTTCTTAAATCAATGTTACAACCTTGTAACCATACTTATGCCGCACCCTGTATTAAAGAATCGGAAAATCCTTCTTAGAGGAATCTTTTTAATTAGAAAACAGCCAGTTGCTGAGACCCCTGCAAAAACCATGACTCCTGCTGGATTTGAGTTCCTGTCCACAAATCAGCCACTTTTATTTGCTTCTTGAGGGCTGTGAGTCTTTTTATGCCTTTTGCCTATCGTAGCAGTAGCTAAATTAGAATCGACAGATGTCAAATCGACGAATGTCATTAATGTCGCGAAGACTTGATTTTTTGGATTTTAACGATTGTTTTTTAATGTTAATAGTTACAAGTAACGATTTTTATCAAAGAAGTAGTTTGAAGAAGACTTTTATTTGAAATGAAGATCAATTACCTCTAAAAAGCAAAGAAAACTGAACCGCGGACTCGCACTGGCCTTGCCTTGCCTTGTAGGCCTTGTAGGCCTTGCCTTGCCTTGTAGGCCTTGCCCTGCCTTGTAGGCCTTGCCTTGCCTTGTAGGCCTTGCCTTGCCTTGTAGGCTTTGCCTTGCCTTGTAGGCCTTGCCTTGTATCTTAGCCCACTACCACTTGGCCACCACTGCCTTTGCCAGCTCTCTGGGAAATCAGCTTATAAACTTCAGGGATGATTTTTGAAATCCTATACAAAACTTTGAATGTTTATAACTTTTGACAGCGTGCTCCATAGCAAAAACGGGAAGCAGACTCGGAATCAGCGTAAAATTCTGCGTCGAATTGTCTATGGCTTGTGTCATTTGGCCTCTTGTCTTTGGCCACCACACTCTGGAATTCTTGTGTGAGATGATTTAATTTGATTTCAGAATTGTGCCACAGGAAACTGTGATAAAGCTGATGTTTGTCGATGCTCTCGTTGTGGAAATGGATCAAATCATGGAGTGAACATTGGCATCGGAAAAGGGAAAAGGAAATAAGAATAAATTGAGTGATAAATAAGTTTATTTGATTTTGTTTTTGATTGCGCATATCACGAATATCAACATAGATGCTGAAGAGTCGAAAAATTTCAAGATTTTCCTATGGCTATGTGAGAAAAAGGTTTATTAGTACTCGAAAACAAAAACATTTTTCATTTCTTGAGTGGTTAGCTGGTTTTTGGTTCTTTGGCCTTTGCGGTTAATACTGTAATAGTACCCCACCCCATAATGATGGTGCGGAGCGTTGCGTAGTCTAACTTTGGACGCGTTTTTCTCGACACCGGTTTAGGCTACAATGCGCGCTTAGGTATCAAAAAATAGCTGAAATTCAGGGCTATTTTTTGATACCAAAGACGCATTTTTTGAAAGGGCGAGTTTTTGGCCAACTTGCAGCTCATTTTTAGGCGCCTTAAACTTGTCAGATCAGGAAGTTTTAATAAGATTTAGATAGCTTAAAACGTTAACTCTTAGAAACTATTTGTTTCATCAAAATTTCTTAAGAAAAATCTATCTAAAATCGGGCTGCAAGATGGTCAAAAACTCTCCAAAAACTCCCCGAAAAACTCCCCCGATAATTGCTCGACTTCCACCCCCGTCCCTCCGATAACCGTAAAGATCCTTGTTCTTTTTAAAATCAAAGTGCTTTTACTAGTTTTAAATTATTTGTGTTTTGTAAAACAATTCTATGTAAACAATTCCATGTAAACAATTCTTCTAAAAATTCTATCGTAGCTTTTTTTCGTTCCCATAAACATGAAACTATTAGGTTGTCCGGAATGAAAATACCCTTTTAATGAAAAATAAATTTATCTCCACAAAAAGAAAACCATGCGCTTTAATCCAAAAGATATTCTCTGTTGCTGGCAATCGTCTTTCATTAAATAGTCTTTCTCCATTTTTCTTTCAAATCTCGGATCCCTTTACTGAAAAAATCTTGAGGCTGCGAGTCGAAGTATTGGCCTACCCAAATTCGGACTTCGTCGTGACCCTTGAAGTGTTTATCGGCCAGGAAGTGCTGCATAGATCAAAATAAGTGGTAGTCTGAGAGTGCCAGATCTGGACTATACGGCGGATCCGGGAGACATTCCCAACCCAATTCCTCGAGTTTTTCCGGCGTCTTCTTTGCTGTGTGCGCATTATCTTGCAGATATCTCACAGTCGATGCGTTTACTTCTTGATTCTTGAGAGCCTGATCTAATCATTCCAGCTGTTGCACATATAGATTTGAGGTGACTGTTGGACGAGAAGGTAGAACCTCAAAGTGAACAAGACCACGGGAATTCCACCAAACAGATAACATAGCCTTTCTTCCATGCGGATTACGTTGTGGCGTCGTTTTTGGCTGTTCTCCTGGACTGAACCACTGCCGCTTTCGCGATGGGTTGGCGTAGAAAATCCATTTTTCATCGGCCGTCACAATAGTGTCCCAAAAACCTCGATTTTTTGATTGACGAAGAAGAATACCGGCCATAGTCACTCGAGTAGCTTTATTAGCGTCACTAAGTTGATGGGATAGCCATTTTCCGACGATATTCGCTTTACCCAAACGATGTAAATGGTCCCCAATGGTTGTGTGGCCTACAGCAAACATCGTTGCAAGTTCCCGAGTCGACAAGGTTGGACTATCTTCTATGGCTTCTCGAAGATCATCATCGTTGAGCGCTGGAGGGGGTGACCACGTCCTCGATCCTGTAGAGTTTCGTCTCCTTCTCTAAATTGTTGAAACCATTTTTTACAAGCTTCTTCTGAATAAGCAGCTTCTCCAAAAACTTTAAAGATTAAACTATGGCTCGCCAGGACACTTTTTCCTTGTTCGAAGTCGTAGAGCAAGAATTTGCTCATTCGAAACACCCGAATTTGGTACTTCTGATCTCCCATTCTAAAAAAAGCCAAAATTGACTGCCAAAATAAGGCAGTAAATTTTTAGAAAAACATAGAATTAGAAAAGATATATGACTTTTAAAACAAAACAAAAATTAGACGTGAAGCTGTTCGCGGCACCGAAAAAATTTCAATCGAAGTTGATGGTATTTTCATTCCGGACTAGAGTGTGTTCCTTGCAGACAATGCGTTTTCTAAAAAGCGCGCGCCAAGGATGGGCTACCGTAACCCTATGCTTTGCATCAGCAAATTTTTCAAAATGCAAATGTACATTAAAATCTTGCGCTCTATTTTTCTATTACTCTTTCCTTAACTCTATTACTCTTTCGCTAAAACTTAAAAATTTCTAAATGCTATTTAAAATTAAAGAAAACATTTAAAACGGAAAAGGTTAAGAAACACTATTAAAAAATTATATTATTTACGAATTTACCAGGCCTATTGTCTACATTTGCACTAGAAACATTCCAAAAAAAATTCCACGCCCTAAAAAACCTAAATCCTTAAATAAAACTATCCATTACTAGATTTTAAGAAAAAGTTTGCAAATTTTTTCGCACGACTTTGAATTGGAGAAAAGCGGCTCGAGTCTTCAAGTCCATTGTCGAAGAAGCGCAGAAGCTGGATGCTGATAAGGATACCGTTTCGATCACCTCATTCTCGTTGGATCCAGAGTCGATCGTTCAAACGAGCCATTCTGGAGACAGCCCTTCATAGCTTTGCCTAAAAAGCGCACCTTTTAGAAAACGCGTTGTCGGAAGTTTGTCGGATCAATTGTCTGACAAAAAAGTTGTCAATGAAAATTTGTCTGACAAATTGTCTGTCAACAAGGAGCACACTCTATTCCGGACACCCTAATAATTCTTAAAACAAAAACAAATCCATTTTCTAAAATCTATTTCTTTTTTTTTGAACTAAAAGCACTTTTAAATCCATAATTTCATTGAAACGATCAAATTGAAAGGCACATTTTCATTCAATCTACTTCTATTCACGGGAAAACTCATCGTTTCAGCGCTTTATTGTGTCGAAAACAGATTCGAACAGAGTCGAATTGAGGATTTCAGTTAGATCACAAAAATGAAGCCCATATCAATTCTGCGTCGTCTCAAAGCTTATGGCTTTAAGTTTTGGCTTCTCAAAACGAAAGCCTTAAAAATATTTCTGTTATTTCTGGTATTCTTTCTAATCTTTTTCTATGCTAATCAAGTTTATTTTAACGAAAAGCGACAAAACGTTGAGGTGATTTGGGATTTTTTTATGAAAAGGTCTAAAAATTTAACCTTTAAACCTTAACTTTAACCTTAACTTTAACCTTAACTTTAACCTTACCTTTAGCCTTAACTTTAACCTTAACTTTAGCCTTAACTTTAACCTTAACTTTAGCCTTAACTTTAACCTTAACTTTAACCTTAACTTTAGCCTTAACTTTAACCTTAACTTTAACCTTAACTTTAGCCTTAACTTTAGCCTTAACTTTAACCTTAACTTTAGCTACTTAAACAGTAGCTAAATTTAAAGAACAGTGCGATCTGACTAGACTTTGTCCCTTGGCCCCCTTTGTCTGACTTTGTCCCTAGATTTCTGAGGACCCATCAGTCCAATCAGCCTCTATTTGGTAGCATTTGAAAGTCCTGGAGTTTCCTCTTTAAAACTATACCAAGAGTTAGCCATTTACCCACCCAACAATCGAGCAAATAGTGGTTACTGTCGAGTGTTCACGCCTTTTCGCATCGTGACGCAAGACATGAATGAGAACGCTCAGTGTTCCACCACCGGCTTTCAACAAAGCCAAAATCGGGCTAGGAGATTGAGCGGTTTCATCGATCAGTACCTTAACTTTAACCTTAACTTTAACTTTACTTTAAAACCTGACCAAAGATTGAATTGAAGACGAATTCAGAGCAGAGTTTGAGTGTTTTGAAGCTGGGAACTATTAAGGCTCAGTGAATGGCTGCGGGAGAATGCTCGTAACCTTGTCGATTTATTAAGCCTAACTCAGTTCTCAATATCTCAAATCAAATAATCCATTTTTGCTTGTACATTCTGAGTTGCTTGCTCTAGGAAAAAGATTATTAGACAAAGGTAACCAGCCGAAACCGAGAGAAACCAGCCGCTTCGATGTCGGATGTCTTGTAACCCTTCCAGGAATCACTGATGATGTGGGTTCAAGGTTCGATCTTGTCACAGATTTTCTCCAACAGAGTCGATGCCGAACGATTGGGAAATTTCACCAGACAACACTCGCTAGTCTCGCTGCAGAGACCGCCAAAAATTCTGACTTCTGGCAAAACAATTTTACAGTTGTGTTTCCGTTTTGAGAAAATCGATTCGTCAATCTCTACTATATTGTCTTGTCCTACAATTGGTTTCTTCCCTTGTCGCATCAAATGCTCCATGCACATCTCACGGATATGGTTGCTGAAATCGGTGATCGTGTCCATATCCATTTCCAGCTCTCGGTCACACAAAACATCCGAAGAGAGTTCTTGCATCCACAAGTAGATAAAGCGAAGTGAAGTGAGAAACGGAAGACGGCTAGCCTCAAACCATGAAGCAACCAACTACGACGACAGACGATCTTCATACATCAAAAACGAGGAGCCTTGCCTTTGCTCAGTGAGATCTGATGACCGTACAAATCCGGGTTTTTGCGAGGACTCCTTTGTTTTGGGAGAATGAAATCGCCGATTCTTCGATTTAAAGTATATTTATTCGATGCGAATAATGAATTACAACACAAAGGAGGAAATTTTTATCCCTAATTACCCCTATTACCCAAATGTTGTTAAGAAAAAACCCATAATAATGGGAAAAAGTACCAATCTTTTCTTTATAGCCGCCGGAAGCGAATCCCTTAACCCCCGACTAGGAGACAAGACTCCTATCCGGTCGGCTACGATTGTTGGAAAAGCGAAGATTATAAACGAGCCAAAAAAAAATTCTAGAAATAAAATAGTAATAAAATAGTAATAAAATAGGGGAGTGGGACAAATGCGACCTTTTTTTTGCGCACCCGGACATTTGCGCACCTTTTTTTCCGCACTTAGCCCATTAGCGCACCTTTTTTCGCGTTTTAAAGAAGCTCTAAAAGCTAATATTAACCAATTTCTATTCCAAAAGTTGTTTTTCTAGGTAATTTGAGGGTGTCGAATTCAAATTTTGACATAACAGAGCTTGTGGAAGCGAACGGACGGAGTTATACAAAGAGAAAAATCAACAATTTCCTGTAATTTGACCTAGTACGGTTCCAATACGGTTCCAATACGGTTCTTTTTAGATCCAATACTGTTCCAATACGGTTTCAATACGGTTCCAATAAGGTTCCAATACGGTTCCAATACGGTTTCAATAAGGTTTCAATAAGGTTCCAATACGCTTCCAATACGATTCCAATACGGTTCCAATAAGGTTCCAATACGGTTCCAATACGCTTCCAATACCATTCCAATACGCTTCCAATACGATTCCAATATGGTTCCAATACGGTTCCAATACGGTTCCAATACGGTTCCAATAAGGTTTCAATAAGGTTCCAATACGCTTCCAATACGCTTCCAATGCGATTCCAATACGGTTCCAATACGGTTCCAATAAGGTTCGAATACGGTTCCAATAAGGTTCCAATAAGGCTCCAATAAGGTGCTTTTTAGATCTAATACGGTTCCAATTCGGTTCCAATACAGTTCTTTAGATCCAATACTGTTCCAATACGGTTCTTTTTAGATCCAATACTGTTCTGTTTTGTCTTTCAAATTGGTTCCACACGCTCTGTTATGTCAAAATTTGAATTCGACACCCTCAAATTACCTAGAAAAACAACTTTTGGAATAGAAATTGGTTAATATTAGCTTTTAGAGCTTCTTTAAAACGCGAAAAAAGGTGCGCTAATGGGCTAAGTGCGGAGAAAAAGGTGCGCAAATGTCCGGGTGCGCAAAAAAAAGTTCGCATTTGTCCCACTCCCATAAAATAGTAATAAAATAAATAAGAGCACCTTGTCATGCTAACATTTTTCTTTATTTATGCTAATATTATAAAAGGCAAATTTTGGAATGCAAATTTTTGCGGGAATCTAACCGGATTGATGCCACTATTTTTTTTTGCGGGGATATAACCGGAAAGTACCGGAAAAACCTTCACACTTTTCAAGGCCACGTCTGCTGTGACCTTGAAAAACGACATTCACCAAACCCCACCGCCCTTTAATTGTAATTAAAGTTCATTTTCATAAGTATAGCTTTGATTCTGTATTGAGACGAGTTTCGGAATGCAATTTAGCCTCTCACTGTTGACGATTTGCAAAAGAGACTTTGCATTGACAGAACGGAATGTCGACTTTTGCCGAAATTTTTCTCAGCTTCTCTTGGACATTATTTGGTTGGTTTAAGTGAAATAGCGTGCTTTTCTTGAGTAAACAGTGTGCTTTAGCAATTGAGTAGAATAAGCTAGAATAGCTGTATTTCTAGAATAGCTCTGTTTCTAGAATAGCTGTATTTCTAGAATAGCTGTATTTCTAGAATAGCTGTATTTCTCTTTTAGCAAACATATTCAGTCAATTTCTATCTCCCATCACTCAAGAATAGAGGGAGTTCCTCGCGAGTAATGCCTTTTTTTTAAAGCGCACAATTGAAAAAACATTACCGTACTTTTAGCAAATATTTTAGCAAAAAAATGGGGGTGGGACAAATGCACCTTTTTTTTCGCTGAAAAAGGCCTTAGGAAAGGTCGTAGAGCTTCAAAAATATTTCCATATAAGGGAATCGTATGCGTAGATTCCGAATTTCGACAAATCAGACCTCGCTGACACGTCAAATTTAAGCTAAAAGGCAAAAACTACGCAACTTAACGCTTTTCCGCAGTTTTTGCCTTTTAGCCCAAATTTGACGTGTCAGCGAGGTGTGATTTGTCGAAATTCTGAATCTACGCATACGATTCCCATCTATGAAAACATTTTTGAAGCTCTACGACCTTGCCTAAGGCCTTTTCCAGCAAAAAAAAGGTGCGCAAATGTCCAGGTGCGCAAAAAAAGGTCGCATTTGTCCCACCCCCAAAAAAATGGCGCAAAAATCACGAGCACTCACTTATATACGACACTTTTTAAAGATACTCAGCCGTTTAAATGATTTGGTGGGAAATTCCCTTCCAATGTAAAGATATTGAATTTATTCGTCATGTAAAGAGGATCTACTCGTAGCTACTCGACGAAAAAAGACGTCGATTACCATATTTTCTCTAATAGTAGTGCATCCTGAGCGTCGCCTAATTTCCTCGAAATCTCGAGAATCGCTTATCAGAACCTATCGATGTGGGATTGGAAAATGGAGCTGACGATGAGATCTAGTGGGGGATTTGAGTGTTGAGCTTCTGCAAAAGCTTGGAAACCGTAAAATAGGCATCAACTCGGCTCGCCGAAGTGCACTACTATTAGAGAAAATACGTTAATCGAGTAAAGTAAAGTAAAGCAAAGATTACTCATGCAAATTTGACTCGAGTAATCACTTACTCGCAAGGATTACTCGAGTCAAATACTCAAGAAGAGCACAGTTGTTTTTTTCTTTGACAAGACTTTTTTGTCTATTCAATCCCTTCCCAGACTGCCCCCACTTACAATTTGTCGATGTGCATCATTTTCAAGAATTTCTCCACAGTTCTCCGTGTTATCATGTGCTATTTTTACGACGCGGAAAGTTTTCGTCAAAACGACAACGGGACAGTGGAGATAAATTGGGAAAAACGGTGAGAACGAAGAAATTTTATTGAAAATGTTTGACAAAATTTTGCTTATGCGTTCAGGAACGTTCAGAAACGTTCAGAAACGTTCAGGAACGTTCAGAAACGTTCAGAAACGTTCAGGAACGTTCAGAAACATTCAGAAACATTCAGAAACGATTGTCGTGGAAAGAACGAGTTCTTTGGGGACCTCGGCGAGAAAGCGATGCGCTTTTCATGGAATGCCCGTCACGAGAAGCTCCATCGATTTTCCGCCACTCGACACCCAATCGAGCGCTTTCTCTCCGGCTTTTTGGACAAATGCATTTAGTAAACACTTTTTTTTACAATTTATGAAAACTAGAAACACCGTATTTTCTCTAATAGTAGTGCACCCCGAGCTTCGCCTAAATTGCTCGAAATCTCGAGAACCGCTTATCAGAACCTATCGATGTGGGGTCAGAAAATGTAGCTGACGATGAGATCTAGCGGGAGATTAGAGTGTTGAGCTTCTGCAAAAGCTTGGGAACAGTAAAATAGGCATCAACTCAGGGTGCACTACTATTAGGGAAAATACGGTAACCTAAAAAGTCTGAGCGGATTCATCGGGTTTGCAAAAGTCAACTTAAAATGTCTTAAGAACTTAAGATAAATTGAAGATTTTTGCTTGTTATCGCTTTATCTACAGGATGCGTCATAATTATTGCAACAAGAGTTCAAAGACCGTTTTCCAAACAGCTTTCTTATTTTTTGCCCCCTTTCTTGTTGTTTTGCGTTCTATCTTCTTTATTCTTCCTAATTGCCTCCCGCTCACACGAAGAAGACGTTTCAGGACTGGTGTGTGGCCAACTTTCCCTCAGTGATCACCAAGGATGAATGGCCTCCAAACTCATCGGATCTCAATGTGATGGACTTTTCCATTTGGGCAATCTTAGAGGCTAATGTCTGCTCTCGAAAACACACAAGTTTGGATTGTTTGAAGAAGTCTTTGACCTTGAAGAAGTCTTTGACCAAAGGATGGAAGGATCCTCAAGATTCGGGCTCAAGATGACATTTGGGCCGCAGTGGAGGCATATCCGAACCGATTAAGGGCTGTTATCAAGGTAAAAGGCGCTCATATCGAATGATCTCTTGTTTCCTTATTTGTTACTGTTAAATAAAGCTCTTTCTGTTTAAAAATCTTCTTCCAGTCAAACTTCTTGGTGTGCAATGCCTTCAGTATCTTGTTGCAATAATTATGACGCACCCTGTATTTAACAATTAAAAGCAAAAATAAGATAAATCCAATAAAAAAATCAATGATTTTCTCCAAACAGATAAACCTGAAGAACCCGATGCATTTTCTGAAGAACCCGATGCATCTAAAACTCGTAAATATTTCAGTGATTTGGTGCGTCGACCAGAGGAAAATGAGAACCGAGAGAGGCCGTGTAACGGATGTGATCGGAATATCACCTGTTTTGCTGAATATCTTTATGGAGAACTTTTGATAAAGATAGGAGGAGGGAAATCGAGACTGGTCTTATTGGAGTACGCACATTTTGCTCCACAAACTTGGTGAGTTGGACTTAGACAGTTGTTTAAAACATTAAAGTTTAAAGTTTTTTTAACTGACAAGGGATGGTCAACAGACTCAGCTCACCAAATCAAAGCTATAGATCATCCGATGCAGAGTTTTGCGCTGATTCCGTGCGCTGAACTTCAGAGAAACTTTCCGTGCTAAAGCTCTTTCGATATTTTGTTGAAATCCTCGCCGCTCCACTGAAGACTTTTTCCAATTTGGCTGAATTTGCTGGTGTCGACAAATACTGTTCGTCGTCTTACGCAATATTGGGAAACGTAGCCGATATTCTTCGGAATTCCATTTGGCAAGAAATCGATCGGAAAGCTATCAGAGAAGAAATTTCGCCCTTTCTAAATCTAGAATTAGCTTTCTAAATCTAAAATTAGCTAGAAGATAAAAAAAAATACCGCTTCCACGCCAAGTTTTTGATCAACAAACGATTTTGGTGTTGAGTGTAGCTTCATATTCTTCAATCATCGAGTTTTGGCTTCGTGTGCTGTGTGGTTTGTCCTCATTGCCATCAATAATTGTCATCAGGCATCAAGGAGATCATCAAGGCGAGAGAAATGTCGGGCGGCTTTTAAAAGCGGTTTGATACCGATCTGAGGAGTCAAATGTAGCTTATCCGTCATCCACCAAAAGGCATCTACCGCATCGAGATCTGCAACACGTTATTTTGTACGAATTTCTACAAGGACACAAGGGCCTCTAGTGTTCAGTTACTAGTGAGAATGTTTAGGTGGAAGGATTAGCTTCACTACGGACATGTGAAAACTGGTTTGTTCAATTCCGTTCTGACGATGAATCTTCGAAAACAAAGAGAGAATTTCAACTTTGTCCATAAGATAAAGGCTTTGTCTATAACATAAACAAATAGCGATTTTACTTTTTAGGCTTAAAACACAAATATTTTACCATTATCACCATCAATAATTGTATCAAGGAGATCATCAAGGCGAGTGAAATGTCGGGCGGCTTTTAAAAGCGGTTTGATACCGATCTGAGGAGTCAAACGTAGCTTATCCGTCATCCACCAAAAGGCGGATAAAATGGACAAAGGATAAACGGCTAAAAGGCTAAAGCTAAAAGGATAAAAGTCCCATCCTTGGTTAGAGTAGCTAGAGCTAGAGTACGAAGTAGCTACTCGATGGTTCGAATCCGCTCACATTTTTCTTTTTGGAAAACTTCACTTCGGGAGCCCTTCCCTCACTCAAATAGTGACAAGATTTCCATATTTCAAATCAGCAGAAGGAAGATGGAAGATGGAAGATGAAAGCTTTATTGTCATCACTAACCATCCTTGTCGTCCCCTTGGTTGTCCCCATGAGTTTCGTCCAATCCAGAATAGAACGCCCGAGTCATGATCGACACCCCATCCGTGAATTGAAATAATATGGTCGATATCCTCGTCAGTCACCTCCTAGAATTAAAAATCTAGACAATTGAGTGCCAGAGATTTGAGCACAAATTACAATATTCTTATTTCTAATAATCCTTCAGCTATTTCCCGAACCTTGTAGATTCCACCAGCGTAATCCTCAAATTTCTTTGTTGCGGCGATTCGACAAGCGATCGGTCCATGCTTCCAAATCTCAGCTTTCATCGATTTCAATCCTTTCACCGCTCCGTACTCCTTTGCCTAAAACTTGTTGCAAATGGATTACTATAGAAAATACGACAAAATAGCGCTAGAATAGAATGTTCAGCTTACATCTCTATTTAACACTAATGCCAATAAACGTCGTTTGCCAAATTGCGCACGATTCAGAATCATTTTGCAAAAACAAATCAGCTATTCTGAATCAGCGCAACATTCGAAGTTGGATGGTCTATGGTTCATTTCATTTGGTGAGCTAGGTCTATTCCCTTGTGAGGACCTAACTCACAAGGGAATAGACCTAGCTCACCAAATGAAATGAGCCATAGACCATCCAACGCAGAGTCAATAATTTTCAAGTTTATAGGTGGTGTAATTTCGAAGAAAGCCTTTCTCAATACAAGCTTTTTGACTATTCCCCATCGAGAGCCAAGGATTTCCTGGATGAGCTTTTTGCGGAGTTCGCAATTCTTGGAGTTCCCACAGAAGATCACGAAGACATCAAGAAAAGAGTAATTGTTATTGTTAACGAATTTTGGGTCTAAATGGGACTAAAATATCATTTTTTACGTATTGGAATTGTTTCAGGTCCTCTCACAGAACACAAAGCACACAACGTTCGACTCACCCGAGAGGAAAGCCTATCTACAGCAGATCGATAATGATCTCCCGTTAAAAAGATTATTGATTTTGTTGTATTATCATGATTTTCTCACTTTTAAATATGAAATGCCACAAATATAAAATGAAAAACGTAAGCAAGAGTGCAAAAACTGCAAATCTCAATTGCAATTGTAAGTATTGGGTTAGTGAATTGAAAACTGCCGGCTATTGTCCATATGTGACAGTTTGAGCACTTTCTTCAAAAGAAACCCATTTTGGTGTCAATGGAAAAGTTGTAGAGAATCAAAAATCAAGCTTATATCCAAATTTTCAGAACGATTCAAAAACTGGTTTTCAAGAAATGCGAAATTTACGAATTTTCACAAATGAAATGACGGAGGGGGAGGGGAGGGGGGAGGGTTACGGTATCTGTCTGTCTTTCTGTCTGTCTTTCTGTCTGCCTTACTGTACGGGCATTTTTCCAGCCGTATTTTGACCAATATTTCATTTTTCATTTTGGTTTTCAAGAAATGCCAAGTTTACGAATTTTCACAAAACTTGCATTTTAAGCGAAACTACTAAGTGAATCTTTTTGAAAATTTGGCTATAAGCCTAATTTTTGATTCTCTACAACTTTTCTATTGACACCAAAATGGGTTTCTTTTGAAGAAAGTGCTCAAACTGGGACATTCCTTCATTTTTGAGGCGCCAGTCCTCCATTTTTGAGTCTCCCACTTGTCTCACACACAAGCCAAAATCCTACTACGAAAGAGGAATCCACAAATTGCCTGTAAAATGGGCAGAAGTCGTCAATAATAATGGAAATTATTTGGAATGAATTGATGGTTTTATGTTGAATAAATTTTAGTTCAAAGTCCGGCAGTTTTCAATTCACCAACCCAATACGAGTGCAAATCTCATATGCAATTCGAAAAGAATCAAATGTTACACTATTGAAGTGAAAATAACGCTAATTTTACAACAAAGCTTTTAAAGGGCACAAAAAAATGTTTTTAACTTTTTGAAAACTTACGAAAGAAATTTTTGTTAATTTTCGTTAATCAGTTTGCTGTTCATTTTTTTTTGATTTTCGACTTTGACCTTTCAAACTACTATTAGATTGAGGGAAAAGCGTTTTTGAAGCTTTTCATCATTTTTGGTTTCATCACTTTCATCATTTTATTAGATTACCGTATTTTCTCTAATAATAGTGCACCCGGGCGAGCCGAGTTGATGCCTATTTTACGGTTTCCAAGCTTTTGCAAAAGGCCAGCACTGTAATCCCCCACTAGATCCCATCGTCAGCTCCATTTTCCGACCCCACATCGATAGGTTCTCGGTTCTCGAGATTTCGAGCAATTTAGGCGACGCTCAGGGTGCAATACTATTAGAGAAAATACGGTAATTATGGTATAGATCTGTTTTAGGCATTCCGGATTCCCCATCTCCCATCCGAATCGATCAATCTGCGAATCGGAATGCATCCTCTGTTCATTTTGACAACTCGCCTTCTCACCACTTAAAATTTCTCAAAACAAGCGCTTTTTAAAAAGCTTGAGAAGGATTTTGTAGAAAAAAATAGGGCCTTTCAATAAAACAAAAAGGTTTATGCTTTAGTCGATTCACCGTTTCTAAAAAGATCAATGAAGATAGCACACCAACATACTTAACCTAAAATACTTAACCCAACATACTTAACCCAATATATTGGGTTGGGGACTATGACTCGGCGGACAAAAGAAAGGCAAATTTATTCAACATAAAACCATGAATTCATTCGAAATAATTTCCATTATTATTGACGACTTCTACCCATTTTACAGGTAATTTACGGATTCCTCTTTCGTGGTAGGATTTTGGTTTGTGTGTGAGACAAGTGTGAGACTCAAAAATGGAGGACTGGAGATGTCCCAGTTTGAGCACTTTCTTCAAAAGAAACCCATTTTGGTGTCAATAGAAAAGTTGTAGAGAATCAAAAATGAGGCTTATAGCCAAATTTGCAAAAAGATACACTTAGTAGTTTCGCTTAAAATGCAAGTTTTGTGAAAATTCGTAAATTTGGCATTTCTTGAAAACCAGTTTTTGAATCGTTCTGAAAATTTGGATATAAGCTTCATTTTTGATTCTCTACAACTTTTCCATTGACACCAAAATGGGTTTCTTTGGAAGAAAGTGTGAGAACGGTGCACATATGGAAACTAGCCGCTGAGTCATAGTCCCCAACCCAATACTTAACCTAATATGCTTAACCTAATAAATGAACTAAAATTGTGATGTATGATAATAGAACAGCTATTTCCCGGTTCAAACTACCAAATGATGAAAAGTGCTTTAAAGAAAAGAGAAAAGTTTCACTTTTGTCCTTATTTGATCTCTCCTGAAAGGTAACTAGGCTTATTAGAGGAAATAAATGTCCATTTAAGCAACAACAACAAATTTCTTCTGAGAATCGATTATTTGCAGTAGCTATTTTGATGCCTATGCGCAACCCGTAGTTTGGAAGACCAAAATTGCGTTGCTAATTGCTAGCTTTGACGATAATTATTATCAAGGCTTTAAAAAGTTTTTTTGACTTTTCGAAATACATTCAAAACGGTGTTTTCTTGACTGTTTGATTCTTGTAGTTTATTGATTTTGAATTTTTATTACTTCTGTTCTGATCTTATAGAAA
This sequence comes from Mesorhabditis belari, assembly GCA_958450365.1. NCBI lineage: Eukaryota > Metazoa > Nematoda > Chromadorea > Rhabditida > Rhabditidae > Mesorhabditis > Mesorhabditis belari. The sequence continues at coordinate 20,785 of CAUEEP010000219.1, forward strand.
ATCTCGGCTTTCTACTACCTAAATAGAGCTTCATTGGCTGAGCTACCTGCCTGAGCTACTTAGCTGAGCTACTTGGCTGAGCTACTTGGCTGAGCTGCTTGGCTGAGCTGCTTGGCCGAGCTGCTTGCCTGGCTTTTAGGAGGGGAACGTTCTGGAGGAAAGGCTTTTAAAAATATGGCCCCAATAAGAGTCATCTTGTTCTCTTAAAGTTGTTTGAGTTGTACCAGTCAGGATAATTACTTCTTAATCAATAGTTCAATCAATCAATCAAAGTTTAATGCTTTAAACTTTTTATTTGATGTAGAAATCTTGTAACTAATCTTTGGACTTTTCAGTCAACAAATAATACATCAAAAATTTTCTATTCCACTAGGAACACTCTAATTTGTTGTGGTCGGTGTTCTTAAAGCCTGTGTTTCCATCGAGGATTGATGCCTCGACGAGTGATATCACCGAATCAATTTAAGATGGTCACTATCAGCGAAGGAAGGAGGGAAACGCTCAGTATTTGGAGGGAACTTCTCATCATTCTTCTCTTATTCTTCATCATTAACAGTAAGTTTTCCTCCATTGTTTCGACTATGAGAGACTAGGGGATTTTTGTGTCACCTCTTACCATCAGAGAACGTGCATGATACCCTGACGACAAACAACCATAGGTGGTATCCTTTGGAACTTTGCTCTTTTTCGTTTATTAATAGCTTCTCGCACTGCCAACTATGCGCTGTGCCCCCTAGGGGCCTTTCTGATCGGAAAATATGTGTAGAGTTTACGCGTAGAGTCAATTCTCGATTTAACGACTCTCAGTTTAACGATTTCCTCGATTTAACGATGTGAAATGTGCATTTGATTTTCGATTTTCAGCTAAAAATGCAGCACATCTCTATTGAAATTTGAAGGTATTTACAAAAAAATTGAGTAAAATGTAAAAGCCGATGCAAAAGTGGTTAATGCTGTTTAAGTTTTCGATTTTTTAGACACAATAGGCTGTCTGCTAATAGGCAAACTTCTTTAACCGATAGGCTTTACTTTATTTTATGATAGCTCGGTTTTTATGAGTTCTTTTTGTAGATAAATTTATCAAAATGATTCGATTTAACGATTTCAAGCGACGATCGTGAATTGATTAGCTCAAAATCGAATTCTTGCGAATCATTAAATTGAGTTTTGACTGTACTTGCAAATTGTCGCCATAAAATCCCCTCAGATTACCTTAAAAGCTTTTGGGGTTCTTCCGAAAAGAGCTCAATAGCCATCAGTCAAAATTATGCAAAGTTAGCATCACCAATCAGAGGCTTTTCTGTCTATTTATGGTTTGTTTTATAGAATAGCCTGATAAGCAGCCTGGCAAGCAGCCTGGTAAACAGTCTGGTAAGTAGTCTGGTAAGCACTCTGGTAAGCAGTCTGGGAAACAGTCTGGTAAGCAGTCTACCAGATACTTGTCCCCAGTTTGTGTCCACCATTTTGGTTTCCGTTCGAAACTATTATAAACTGGTAAGCATTTTCCGAGAAAACATTTTGGGGCCGCGCACCAGAATGCACTAAATACCGTAATCCGCGCAAAAATCATTTTGTTTTGCAACTTTAGCTATTTTTTCTTACTTTGGCGCAATTTCTACTTGTAGTTTGGTTTCTAAATTGTTTTTAAAGCAATTAGTGTTTTACAGGGTGAAGTTTTCGTGCAAGATGGCAAACTGTTTCTCTCGAACAGATCATAAGGGGGAGCTACGAAAACACTGCATGCGAAAGCATTCAAACATTGAGTTCAGCAATTTTATTTTACCACGCTCAACGCCTCATTTCTTTAGAAAAAGCTATTAGGTTGTCCGGAAATAAATGAGCGTTTTTAACTTGAATATTTAAAGTACCATAACTTGATCCAAACAAAACTTTATTAATCGAAATAAGAACCATTACAATTAACACATTCTTGCCAACGAGAAACAAGTTTATTTATGCCGGTAGCATAGATGTCCGGGCTTCTGGTGGCGATAAAGTCGGTGAAGGCGTTTTTGGCATCGTCTTGAGTTTTGAAGCATTTCTCCCGGAGAAAGTTGTCGAGGTGCTTGAAAAAGTGGTAGTCGGTAGACGAAAGGTCCGGCGAATATGGCGGGTGAGGCAAAGTTTCGTAGCTCAGTTCGTTCAGCTTTTGCAGGGTCGGTAGTGCGACGTGCGGGCGAGCGTTGTCGTGGAGAAGAATTGGTTGACCAATGCCGTGCACATTCGCCGCAATTTCTGGTGCATTTCGTGGATTTGTTGGCAGTACTTCTTCGCCGTAATCCTTTCGCCCGGGGCAGAAAGCTGTGATGGATGAGACCGACTGCGGACCACCAAACAGTCACCATAACCTCCTTTTGGTGCAAATTTGGCTTTGGAAAGTGTAGCCTCCCCGGCGTCCAACCACTGAGCGGAACGTCACCGGTTGTCGTAGAGGATCCACTTTCATCGCACGTTACGATCCGGTCGAGAAATGAGTCGTTTTTGTTGCGCTGAAGAAGAGCAGACGACACCTCAAAACGACGATTTTTTTGATTTTCGTTCAATTCGTACGGCACCCATTTATCGAGCTTTTTTGACTTTCCAATCCGTTACAAGTGGTCAGAAATGGTCGTCTTGCCCACGCCAAGCTCCTCCGCAAGCTTTCGAATAGTCGTACGTGAATTTGCTTCCACCAGGGTCTTCATTTCGTCGTCATCGAGTTCAACAGGACGGCTACGGCCTTCCTTATCTTCGAGATCAAAATCACCACCTCAGAATTTTCGGAACCAAGATCGTACTGTTGAGTCGCCGACACTGCCTTGGCCCCAAACTTTGTTAATGTTACGAGCCGTTTCAGCTGCATTGCGACCGAGTTTGAACTCATAAAAGAAAATCTGGCGAAAGTTGGTTTCGGACATCTAAAACGGCGAAGCTTAAAATTCGCAAAAAAATTTATTTTCAACAAAATTTAAAAGCATGGTTAAAGAGAGCGCGAACTCAGCTTTCTAATGGTATATAACATTACAAGGTACAGAGCATACTTTATTGAGAAAAATGTACCCAAATAATAAACAATGCAAAACGCTCATTTATTTCCGGACAACCTAATATTATGGCATAAGGAAAATACTGATTAATTCGAAAAATTCTAATTTATTTTCAAAGTTTCATTAAAAACATTCAATTGTTGTTGTTTCTTCATACAGTACTGGACAATGAAATATCATATTTGAAAAACGATCGTTACTTTCGCGCGTCTGTAACTCCATTGTCTTTGAGTTTAAACTATTAGTGTTATACATTTTCTGAAAGCTCTTTTCAAGGGCTTCAAGGGCTTTCAAGGGCAATTAAGCTACACAATTAATATTTAGAAATACGGTATTTCTTTTGACGCATTTCAGCGCGCACAAGATGGGATACAGACGCGCGAAAGTAACGAGTGTTTTTCAAATATGATATTTCATTGTGCAGTACTGTATGTTGATTGATCAAATTGTTGATCCGAGACATTGAAAGTCTTTCATCTATCTGAAAAAAAAATGACAAAACAAAGCGATCTATTCAATAAATTAACAAAAAAAGCAACTTAACTTTGGTTAAAAAATCGCAGCATCGGTAGAAGACAAAGTTTTCAGCAGAAACAACAAAAAATAGAATAAGAATAGTTGCAAAAACAATTTAAATGCAATGATTTTTGCGCAGAAAGGCAGCTTCAAGTACTTCGTGCATTTTAGTGCGCGACCTCAAAATGTTTTCTTGGAAAATGCTTGCCAATCTATGATAGCTGTTAGCTATTAGCTGTAAAACTGAGCACTTTTCAGCCGCCCTACTCGCCATCTATTTCTGTCTGCCAAACATCAAGGATGTAGATAAGTTCGTCGGCCATTCGGGTCAATTCCCCGATCTCCTTGCCACGAATCGGATGACCGCATTTGTGGTCGGTTCTCATGTCGAGCTTTTTTAATACTCAAAACACCATATATAGTAACGTATAGTGGTTTCCTTTTCAGGTGTCGATAGTCTCGATTTTCATGAACCTCACCGGAACGTGTTTGTGCTGGAAAAATCGGCGTTTATCGCGGATCGTTCGCCTTTTGCTGTTCACCGATTCGATTGTTCGGGGACTGTACTCAATGGCGTGCACCGTCGCTTACTATTGTATTCTCTCACCCTAGTGAGTTCCATTGCATTTACATTACAAAATCCTATACTGAAGAGAGCCCTTATAGTGGATTCATCTACATAGATTGGGTTAGTTCTTTAAGTTCGGATTCTTAAGCCCAAACTCTGCAAACTAGCCTTAAGCTGGTAAGTTTTACGACAGAATCCTTTAACAAATTTGTTGCATTCTAAACTATTAAAAAGGTCTATTATTTCCCAGTAGCACTACCGTAGCCCATTTCTTGGATTTCTTGAAAAATCGAGAGCATGAGGAGAATGCAAATGTGGAGCCGGAAAAAGATGCAAGCCTCGAGACAGGACACGAATTTGTGGATGATTTCGATCAAGAGCTGACAAAAAAGGGAAGAAAGCAAATACGATCGATTTCAAGCTGAAGGCAATCGAGTATGCTAAGAAGATTTTAAGAAACGATTCGAGATCAGAATGGATCGGACGCTCTAGAATGGATCGGACGCCCTAGAATGGATCGGACGCTCTAGAATCAAGCCGATCACTCTAAACCAGACGTCCGATCTAGAATCAGTCTAGATCGAACATATGCATGACATCTACAGATCATCTAGATACACAAAACAAAATTATTTCAGCTTTCCATCGCTCACCTGTAATGATCTACTCAAGCAGATCAATAGTTTGGGAACAGCGTACATCTATCAACATTTGGCCTTCATCTCGGGTTTCTTGCAAATCGGTATTTCTAGCTTTTTCATATATTTAGGATAAAATGTCTACCCAGAACCGGGGAACTTAAAACTTGACAGGCCCTTGGAATTCAAATTCAAATTAGAAGGATTAGTACAATAGTTGGTTCACTAATACTTTAATTGTATCTAAGTCCATCAAACGTATACTGTAAATAGAGACGATCAAACTTCAGTCCAACGTTTTAGCCCTATCATTAAACCGTTTCTTGGCGCTCTCCTTTAATGGTTTCTGGTATCAACGTGTCCAGAAACACGCCTGGCTACAGATCGGTCTCCCGATTGTTATCGGCTATTGTTTGAAAGCATTTCTCACGCAATGGCGTTTGTTTTCTCATCATTGCTTCCCTAAATAATCTCCTGTACAGTTGATGCCCGAATGGTGATAGTAGCAGCAACGATTCCACTGGATTTCATGCTCATTTACAAGATGATGGTAGGGTTTTTTGGATGAATCCTAGAATTATTGATTCAAGAGAAATATCGTGGACCTCCCACCTAAAAAGAGCGGAGATAAGGTACAAGATAAGGCATCATCATCGGCACACGATAAGGGAAAAAGGTTTTGATGGAAATCAAAAATTTGAATTCTAACAATTCTAGTGTGATATCCGGATAAAAGAAAAAAACGATAAAATTGTTCTTGTCATTTTATGGAATAATCGCAGACGTTTAGCAGTTCAACGACAGCTATAAAGACGACTGTTAACCGACTTCAACGACTGTTAACCTTAGCACATATTAAAACCAAAAGGAAATCAAAAATTCAGGCTATCAAAACTTGTGCTAATATCTGTTCATTGTTAATATCAAATTTCTAGATGATTGCTCGACCATCTACAAGAAAAATAGCGCTTAGGGTTAACCTAAGAAAGGGATTAGCTAAACAATCCAATTCTCGAGGAATTTAGGAATGGTGTGATATCGAAGAAGAGGACGGTTTCGAAAATGAATGTTGTAGCGAGAAAAACAGTCGAATACGATCATTTAAATCATATGAAATTTATGCGAGCTGCTCGAACGTCACATAAAGTGACTAGAAAAGCAAAAGAGGATGAGAAGAAAAACGCTTTGCCTCAAAATTCCTCAAAAATTGAGTTCTTGGCTAATCCCTCTCTTAAAGAAGGGGTATTAGATATTCAAAATCTTTGAACTTTGGACTTGCAAAGCCTGAGCCTGAGCCTGAGCCTAAGCCTGAGCCTGAGCCTGAGCCCCCCTGGGTAAGAATCGTGGCCTATTCTCCTAAAAAAAATTTTTCAAGAAAATTAATTTATTTCTAGTTTATTTGTTAGATTTATCCCTAGGAATGATAAAAATTAATTGACAAAATTAATTTGAATCTCGAAAATTCTTGAGCTTTCTTTAGAGATCGCCGTCGACATTAACATCAACTAGACACTAAAATTAACTCATAAATAACAAATAAAAGTAATAAAACAAACAGAAAAACCATAAAAGATGTACAAAGGAATAATTTAAACTCTTAATATAACCATCAATCAAAAGTTACTCATCATCTGTATCAACATCACTCAAGCGCAAAATCTCTTCAAATTTCTCACTGATTGCTTCTCATCATTTAGATTTTCATCATCTACTCGTGGATTTCCTGATCCGTCCTTCTTTTTTTTTTCAATAGCGTAATATTCGTGATATTCGCACCTTGGCTAGATTTAAAGCCTTATTCCTAGGCTACATTATTCCGCAATTTCGGCAATTGATTTGACTGCTCTTTGATTCTTTCTCGAGGTATCTTTTTATCTTTTGGGTTACTTTTACTGGTGTCCTGGGTGATTATTGTGATCTTGTTTTGTCGCTATCCAACCGAATAAAGCATATATAAATATATATTGGGTTGATGCATAATTATCCGGACTTCTTTTTGCGTGCTTGTATCTTTTTTGTTTTGAAAGCTTTTTGTCTATTTCTTTTTTTAAAATATTCGTTATTCTTTAGTGAACAAAATGCGTGTCGACAATCATATCCATCTTCGCCATATCATGCTCTACCACTTCGAAAAGGGATGGTCTGCCGCAGAGTCGTTTCGCGATCTCAAAGAACTGGAGAAGCCCCAACGGACTACCACGTCAATCGATCGCTCAAAAATTGGCAAACAAATAAGATCTACAACGATTTGGATGACTTGATAGACGATGTTAAAGCGTGGATTACCTCCAAAGATCGTTTATTCTTCGCTCGTGGAATCGATCGTCTTCCAAGCAAATGGCAATCAGTTATTGATGTAGGCGGTGAATATGCTCCAGAATAATCAATTAAACATATTTTTCTAACTATTTATGTTATTTTTTGTTAAATAAAATCATTTATAAAAGAAGTCCGGATAATTATGCATCAACCCAATATATCACCATAAATCAAAAATTACTCTTCATCTTTATCAACATCACTCAAGTTCAAAATCTCTCCAAATTTCTCACACATTGCTTCTCACTCATCATCTAGATTTTCATCATCTACTCTTGGATTTCCTGGTCCCTCCTTCTTTTTTCTTTCAAGAGCCTCATTCACTATTTTTCTCTTCCATCCTTCATCAATTGGACCCATTTTCTGCCTGTGAAAGCACCTTTTGATTTAGAAAAGTATCTGTGGACACTAGTAGCTGTAGGCACTGTCCATTGGGTTCAACTCTTCGATTAGCATTGAAAGCAAGGACGACCAACATTGTCCAATCTTCAATCCTTGCAGATCACCTGGAAATTTGATATTAGCAATGAGCGAATATTAGCAATGAACAGATATTAGCAAGAATCTCAAGCAAGAAAGCAAGAAAGCAAGAAACAAGAATCAATCCAGCCTGAATTTTGTTTTCCTTTAGATTTGTTGAGCTGTTGAGCTCTTTATAGCTGTTGTTGGACTGCAAAAAATACACTGCCGGAAGATTCTTCCGAACGGGAGGGGTTCCGTTGTAAGCAGTTTGCCAAAAAGTGGAGCAAAACTCATTCCTGATGATTTCTTGTGGGTTAATTGAGTATGAATAAACATTAATAATGATCAAAATCATTCGTAAACTAAAAAGAAAAGGTATTTTGAGATCAGTTTCAAAAGAGGAACCTTCAGCGGACAAAGGTGAACGTGAACAATGCTAGCGAGCGTTTCCTTTTGGCACAGGTGAGCATCGTTGGCACCAAACTTCAACCGATAATCAATATCAGATTATCGCGAACACCGTACCGCTAACCGTCATCTACTTGATAAACCCATTTATCTACTGGGCGTTCTTGAGGAGTTGGCCGTTGTGCGCCACTATATTCAATCAAACTGGCAATTTCCTCGCCTACGCCGGCGGCCCGTGCTTTCAGGGGTTCGTTCTTTGCTTTATAGAGATCTTTTTGATTCTAAAGATGCTAGGGATGATCCCGTAGCTGGTAGCTTTGCGTAGCTGAAGTATTGAAAGCTATTTTTACGACTATAGTTCATTTATTCCGAATCTGGTAGACATGGGCACAAAAAACTATAAACGTAAACTACAAACGCTTCTAACTGGCTTGAAATCTCGCGGATTTACATGATCTATAGCTCAAAAAATAGGGAATCTCAAGAGCTTTTGAATGGACCGACGCACACCCAAAAATTTCAACGCTAAAGAGAGTTACAGTGGTTTGTAGCCGGAGTCGATCGCTTCGACTACGCGCTGCAAGAGTCAGGCTACAAAACACTGTAACTTTCTACAGCATTAATATTTTTGGGTGTGTTTTAGTTGAAATTTTTGGGTGTGCGTCGGTCCATTCAAAAGCTCTTGAGATTCCCTATTTTTTGAGCTATAGATCATGTAAATCCGCGAGATTTCAAGCCAGTTAGAAGCGTTTGTATTATTGCCCAATCTACCAGAAAAAAAAAAACAAAGTAAATAACTTGTAGTAGCGTTACAGTTCGTCGTTTTTGTAGTTTATAGTGTCCATGTCTAGAATCTGGCTCTTGTCAAGGCCGTTACTTTAACCTTTTGTGCTTGATTGAAAAATAAATAAACTATCTTATGTGTTTAAAAGTTTAAACTTTACATTTTGATCTTTTTGATCTTGATTTCTTTACAGAATGGTCACGATTTATTTGGTTCTGAAATCCGAGGAAAGAGTTGTTGACTTGTCGCTTCCAAGGGGACTCCGTGTTCCTGTTCGAGAATTAAATCGAGAGATTCGATAGCACTTCTTGTTTCATTCCAGGATTAACAAGATTAACGCACTCTTGATCTCATTGAGCTTGATCTCTTGATCGATTTGGATATAAACAAAAAGCTGCATTGATTTGTGTGGTATATATTAGGTTGATGCATAAGTCTTTTCGTTTTTTTCGTACTTCTGTTAAAAAGTAACAAATTCACCAATTAACCTATGCTTTTCTCTAAATAAAAAGTGTTTTTTTGTTGAATTTGCATCTTTTTAAATGAATTTCGGTTCACTTTCAAGCAAATTCGAGAGTGAAAAACGCCTTTTTCGTAAAAATCTATAAAAAACTCTACGGAAAAATTGGCTGAATGAATTTCTCTGAAATTTTGGCGAAATATCAAACGTTTTTTTTCTCTATCTTTTATCTATTGACACGAAGATAGGTTTTCTTTAGCTAAGGTGTCTAAACCGCATCTTTAGCTAAGGTGTCTAAACCGCATCATCGAGTTAGCCCTTTTTGACTACCCGACTTCATACTCTCAAGAAAATCCAGGCATTAAATATTTTTAAACCCGTTTTAATGTTATTTTGCAGAAAAATAATTGCTTTTTCTAATGAAATCAACCGTAGTTTAATTGGTGCATTTGTTGGCTTGAAACGGCAGACGAAAAGGAACGAAAAGACTTATGCATCAACCTAATACTTTATTCAAGAAATGAAGTAAAGTGAGGAAAAGAGAAATTTTTTAATATACAGAGGTAGTAACACCTTAAGAAACATGGCAAACAAGGATTGCAAGATTACATAAAAAATAAAATCCAATCAATTACCCACAAGAGAAGAGTGATCTAGGTTATCTACAGAATTTTTTTAAAGAACTCAAGGCTTTTGCATTCTCTTAAGTTGCTCCACAATTCCACAATCTCGCCCCTCAAAGAAACCTCAAAGAATTAGACACGAAGTTATTTTAGGCAATAGGAATTTTCAAGAGAAATGATCCTCTCGTTGAACCTACTCAACCTAGTGATGGCACTAGATTGAGTTTTTAAAAAATTACAAAAAAGAGGACTAGAATGTTTGCATTTAACGTTTTTGAAGCCATCAACTAAATCTGTGGCCAAGTTGCGGTGCTATCAGAGGAATTTTCAAAACTTGACACTACGTAAAACCCACTCACTCAGGGACATCTCTGGACCAAAAACCAAGCCATTTCGCACTGATATCGACACTAATTCAAACGCAACAGTCATCACCTCCAAGAATACTAGGAATACTCTGCTCAATCTCAATCTGCCTAATCCAAGGATACTCTGCTCAATCTCTATCTGCTTAATCCAAGAATACTCTGCCCAATCTCAATCTGCCTAATCCAAGGATACTCTGCTCAATCTCTATCTGCTTAATCCAAGAATACTCTGCTCAATCTCAATCTGCTTAATCCAAGAATACTCTGCCCAATCTCAACCTCAACCTCAACCCTCCAACTCTCGCCTGCTCTTCAAACCAAGTCTAGAGTTAGATTCTTATTGACGTGCGGTTTTAAGCAACTGGCGCGAAAGCGGCGCGGCGCGCTTTCTGACGCGTGGATGCGCTATCGTATCCCGCACAAAAATACCCCTTTTGCCATTCTTTTCATTTTTCTGCATTCCATGGATGAAATCTTGTCCAGTTTTTTATGCTGAGTCCCGCATAAGTTTTCTTTCCCCTTCTGTAAATTCTATCCTTAACGCGTTTTAAAGTTATCTGTAACTGTAACGCGTTTTAAAGTTATCTGTTTCTCCATATTCCCTTCCTGTTATATTGTTCCGCCCATTTCCTGTTTAAATAAAATGATTTTGTTTCATTTCTCTCGACTCCCTTCTACTCCATTGTCTTCGAATCTTTTTGTACGAATCTTCGAATCAACAACTTTGAGTAGATTGCAATTTTTATCATTAAAATGATCTCATTTCCTTTCCCTTTCACTTTCACTTGATTTGATCGATTAGATCAAAAGATAAGTAAAGATAAGTAAAAAAGATAAGTAGTTGAAAAGATAAGTAAAAAACAAAAACCAATCGCGTCTCGAGAAAGTGCGTTTAAGTTCAAAACACTTCATCGTTTAACTTCGAAATGTTCTCAGCAGTTTTAATATTATTTATTCTTATTGTTGCTGAAAGTGGTAAGTAAAACATTTGAACAAAATCTTTCAATTTTTCAAGGTATCCAATCGATGCCAACTGTTCAAGTGCCGGACTTGGATTTTGCGAAGGCTTTTTGCGGGTTTGTTGTTGTTTAAACTTTTAAATTGTTTGAATTTGGAGAAAGCAAATAATAAGCAAATCTATTTAAGCAAATCTTGCTTAAATTAGTCTGATCTATCTATCTGATCCATTCTTAACGTCTTGTTATCATATTTAAGTTCAAATTAAGATCGTTTAGAGCAAAATCAGGCTTGAATTAACCTATTTTATCTTTAGAAGTGTAGCGACAGCTGCCGAAGGGTCGAAAAAAGCTGGAAGATCAGATGAGAATAACGAGAGTGACGTTTCTCTCGGTCGTCTGCTCACCAGCTTTCATGGCTGTCTCAAGAGAGCGTTTGTTTTTATATCAACAATAGAAGAATTTGGTTCTTATGGATACCTTCCTTGTCACTCATTCAAATGGCCCAAATGCTGGTTTCAAATGGCCCAAATGCTTGGTTTCAAATGGCCCAAATGCATTTGACCTTTTCAGCTCAAATGCTCTATGCTCTATGCTCTATGCTCAAATGCTCAAATGCTCTAAGCAAAAGTGGATACTTTCCGTTATATATCCGCAAAAATAACCCCTGATCATTTAAGAATCAAAATCGATCAATAGGTCAATGAGGAATTCCTGCCGTAGCAATTTGTTGCAACACCCATTCGTAGAAATCGTCCTTTCCCACTTCTTGTCGGACCATGAATTCAGCGAGCTCGATAGGAAATGACGTGCCGCGGCACGTTTTGTTCAAAAACAATTGTTTTTTTCAAAAGAACAGTGTAGCTATGAACAATGTAGATACAAAAATCATCAAATTTGCTCAACTCGACAAAAAGTTATAACGTTTTTAAAAAGAGAAATGAGAAAATTCAAAAAATTCTCTATTGCACAATTGTTTTTTTCAAAAGAACAATGTAGCTATGTATCGTATTCACTCAAAACAATTAAGGAATATACAAAATAATGGGAGTGGGACAAATGCGACCTTTTTTTGCGCAACCGGACATTTGCGCACCTTTTTTCCGCACCTTGCCCATTAGCGCACCTTTTTTCGCGTTTTAAAAAAGCTCTAAAAGCTAAATATTAACCAATTTCTATTCCAAAAGTTGTTTTTCTAGGTAATTTAGGGTCTCGAATTCAAATTTTGACATAACAGAGCGTGTGGAACCAATTTGAAAGACAAAACAGAACAATATTGGATCTAAAAAGAACCGTATTGGAACCGTATTGGAACCGTATTAGATCTAAAAAGCACCTTATTGGAACCTTATTGAAACCTTATTGGAACCGTATTGGAACCGTATTGGAACAGTATTGTATCTAAAAAGAACCGTATTGGAGCCGTATTGGAGCCGTATTGGAGCCGTATTGGAGCCGTATTGGAACCGTATTGGAACCGTATTGGAACAGTATTGGATCTAAAAAGAACCGTATTGGAGCCGTATTGGAACCGTATTGGAACTGTATTGGAACCGTATTGGAACCGTAATGGAACCGTAATGGAACAGTATTGGATCTAAAAAGAACCGTATTGGAACCGTACTAGGTCAAATTACAGGAAATTGTTGATTTTTCTCTTTGTATAACTCCGTCCGTTTGTTTCCACAAGCTCTGATATGTCAAAATTTCGATTCTACGCCCTAAAATTACCTAGAAAAACAACTTTTGGAATAGAAATTGGTTAATATTTAGCTTTTAGAGCTTTTTTAAAACGCGAAAAAAGGTGCGCTAATGGGCAAGGTGCGGAAAAAAAGGTGCGCAAATGTCCGGGTGCGCAAAAAAAGGTCGCATTTTGCCCCACTCCCCAAAATAATAGCTCAAGTGCGCGGGAGAGCCGAACCAACAACTCCATACTTTTGCGCGGGATTCATGTCGCGCGCCTTAGACCACTCGGCTACGGTTTTTAGTGTATTTTGCAAAATTTCTTTAAAGATGTTATAACTTTTTGTGGAGTTGAGCAAATTTGATGATTTTTGCATCAAAATGTTCGTAAGAGTCTCTAGAATAAAAATTATCCCTTCATTTTTAGTTCTAGACCCTGATTGTCGAGTTACGAGCTCCAAACTGCAGGTTACCACAAAATTTTCCATACAAAATGACCAAAAAACCGGTAAAACTAAATTTTTAAAATTTCTGTCAGAGGGATTTGAAAAATTCCTTCAGATTCGGAATCAGCACAATTTTCCGCATCTAAAAAAGGTACTCCCAGAAAAATCCGATAGAAAACGCATTTTTGCCTTGTGTGCCGTGTCGCGTGTGTGCCCGATGTGTGCCGTGCCGCGATGCTTCTTGTTTCTCCATTTGGCAGATCCCCAACACGCAGCACGATGTCCGGCACGACGTTTTGTCACATCTCCATCCGGGATTCTCCATCTCCATCTCCATGATTGAGCGATAGCTTCATCTCCAGCGATAGCTTCATAATGTGATGGTTGGCGCATGTGCGAGTAGTAAGTAAGATGCAGCGTTGTAGAAAGAACGCTATTGCATCGGCTTCGGTAGTCGGTAAGCGAAACATGAATTCATCGCGCCGTCAAGAAATAGCAAAAGAATGAATCTAAGGCAAATTTGGCGGAAGTATAACGGAAAAAAACCCAAAACTGCTTTAAGAGTGCATAACTTGCTCAAGTTGGTAGAATAACAAATCAAAAAGAGCAATTGGCAATTAGCATAAAATAATCTTTGATAAATAAAGTGGCGATGGATAAGTCAAGGATGGCTACAACATTATTTAGGGCAACATTAGAGTTAGGACAATGGTAACATTAGAATTTAAAGGACAATAGTCTTATAAATCTTCAAAAATGCATATAAAACAAACTACGGGTCAAGAGCATTTCCAGTGACTCCTCTGTGGGTCTGCAAAACGAGTGAAATGGACCAAACGATTGCGGGGATTTGTGGAAATGTAACGGAAAGCTTCGGTGATTGCAAGTGTGTTTCTTAATTTTTATGATTCTCTATTCTTACTTTCTAAAAGGCTTTTCGAAAATAAGTGAGTTTGCTTCGTGATACAGTTAGGGAAATATACAGGGTGTGCCAAAATAAGATAGAGTTCTGATTGTCGCAATAAGATAGAGTTCTGATTTTGCGGCAGACCAGAGCAAAAAAAGACAAATTTTCAACTGAATAAGATTTATTGCACATTATAAATGAACTATTGCACATTATAAATGAACTATCAAATTCGAATCGACCACCATTAGCATTTGAGCAGGCTCGCCGAGGCTCCGGGAAGGCGTCAACGGTGGCGACCAAATAGGCTGCATCGAGCTCTTTCCACGCTTTGAAGCTGGATTTAACTTCGAGAAACCGTAGCATTCGGTTCATATTTGACCCATATTCGATTATTTTGCTTGATAAGAAGGCTTTCAACGGTAATAATCTTTTCATCTATGAACAAGATATTGTGATGGTCGATTCCATTGAAAAAGCGATTCCAAAAGCGATTCCAAAAGCAAAAATCTATTTTACTTTGTCCATATTTTAGCAAATGATTCGTTATATGGAAATGAAATATACGGTAATGTATCCATTCGCGAGGAGGCGTTTTGTTGCGTTACTGCGTTACCCCAGTGGGCGAGGGGTGTCTCGCAAAGCTATTAGCCCCGAAATACACCTATATGTTAAATTTCATACTGAATCCGAATCCCTAATCATATTTTGAAAATATTGCTGCCTTAAAAAGAACTAATCGAATCTTTTTACATTTTGAAATTATCTTTAAAAGTTGAGAAGTTATAGCGCGTCAAAAATTTCGTCCACCGGTGGACCGAATCCGCCAGGGACCAGATGGCCTTCGTCCACCGGTGGACCGAATCGTCCCAGGGGCCAGATGGCCTTCGTCCACCGGTGGACCGAATCGTCCCAGGGGCCAGATGGCCTTCGTCCACCGGTGGACCGAATCGTCCCAGGGGCCAGATGGCCTTCGTCCACCGGTGGACCGAATCGTCCCAGGGGCCAGATGGCCTTCGTCCACCGGTGGACCGAATCGTCCCAGGGACCAGATGGCCTTCGTCCACCGGTGGACCGAATCGTCCCAGGGACCAGATGGCCTTCGTCCACCGGTGGACCGAATCGTCCCAGGGGCCAGATGGCCTTCGTCCACCGGTGGACCGAATCGTCCCAGGGGCCAGATGGCCTTCGTCCACCGGTGGACCGAATAGTCCCGAACGTGTTAAAACGTTCAAAACGTGTTCTAAGTATTCGTTGTATCAAAGCTCGCTATATCGAAGGTTGTTTCTTAACGTTTTATTAAGCGTTTGGCCAGATTCGAATATAGGGTTTGTTATTTTGAAGTGTACGCTATATCAAAGATCGTTAGTTTCGAAGTTTCAAAGGTCGAATTTCGACCTATAGCAGTCCCCCTTTACAAGTTAAAACCTATGGCAGTCCCCCTTTACAAGTTAAAGCCTATGGCAGTCCCCCAGTGGTTAGACAGCTTCTCCGTCAGTCGGTCGGTCCGGTTTTGACCAGATCGACTGGGATCTTAAAAAATGAGTCCAAATCGACTGTTTCCAATCGATCGGGAAAAGGTATTCCGATACTTGTTTACAGTGAGACATCGGAAAGTAAAGCTTGAAAAGTAAAGCTTGAAAAGTAAGCTTTTAATTTAAAATTAAACCTCGCAAATTTCTATGTATTGGCTCTATTAAAAGCTTCACGATTTTTATATTTCAGCAAAGGGGCTTCAATTGCAAAGTGTACAGCGACGGAGTACGAGAAACGATGCAATCTAACAAATGCTCCACAATTGCTTTCAAAATATACACAAATGTTTGCCGAGACTAAAGTAATTTTCAAAAAAACTCTACTAACTCTAATCTCTAAACTCTAAACATCACAAATCATTTCAGATCCCCGAATTTACTCAATGCTCGGACGTGATCATAAAAGCGTTGTTGGAAGAATAAATTTGCTTCTATTTATGGTCTATTTTCCTAAGCAAATCATCAAAAAGCATTTAATACGTCAGTTTTCCAATCCAATCGAGCACTATTTATTCAGATTCTATCTTCCAAGTGCTCAGGTGGCCGGTCTACACTTTTGAGTATATATGTCGTAGCCGATTATGAATGAGTGGGTCTAGGAGTGTCCAACCATCAAGTATTTGGTATCATTCAACGCAGAATCATTAATAATTATGTTAAATTTTTTAAATTAGAAAGATTGGATAAGAAGAAAAAAAAATTATGGGGCCTCAAAGTTTCCTCTTGAACAAACAATTTTTTTGCTCTAATTTTTTTTCTTTCTATTAAATCTTTCTAATTTTAAAAAGTTAACATAATTATTAATGATTCTGCGTTGAATGATACCAGATACTTGATGCTTGGACGCTCCTAGACCCACTCATTCATAATCGGCTACGGGGGTCCCGCCGATTTTGAATGAAACGTTGTAGCGCCGGTAATTTTTAACCTAAACTCACAAATTTGGTACCAATCGACGCAGAATTTAATTCGCTACAAAATGATATAATATTGTCCTCATACATTAAAGGGTTGCTCTACTAGAGTTGCCAAAAAAGATTTGCCAAAAAATTTTATTCATAATCGGCTACGACATATAAATTATATGTTAAACATTTAGTAGTTTAATTTTTTTTTGATATTTTACTGTGTCCCCTTTTCTTTTCTTAGGCAAATCTTTATTTTCATTGTCTTTAAACAAAGAAGATTGAAGCAATGCATTTCTTGTTGAAAGTGAAACTTTGTAGCTAGCCTGAAAGTTTCCGATGTTTATAAGTAGAATGACTTGAGCACAGTGGTACTCAAATGTTAATCGTTTTGCTTTTTAAACATATTTCAAAGCATTTCTAGCATGGTAAGCTTCTCAAGCTTACCCCATCTCCGTCCCCATCCACCTCTCCTGCCACCACCTCGGATAGTCGTTTTTGTGACTGTTTTACGACTAAAAGTGAAATAATTGTTAAAATACTTGCATCGATGCTTTTGTATGTGTTATGTCTGATCTAGAAATCCGTCCTATATGAAAATCCGTCCGATCTAGAAATCCGTCCGCTCTAGACTGACTCTAGAGCGGACGTCCGATTTAGCTTGAACACGAATCAGTCTGGATCGGACGTCTGATTTAAAGGGATCGGTCTGATTCTAGATCGAACGTCCAGCCTAGAATCAGTCTGGATCGAATGTAGCATATATAATACCAGTAGAAAATGCTCACTTCGTTCGCTTTTTCCGCTGGGGCTGGGTTTTCCGCCGGGGAACCCATTCGGGGCGCTTCGGGTCCTTTACTTTCCGAATACGTCCTTCGGGACGTATTCGGAAAGCGCATATAGTTTAAAGGACCCATGTACAATAGAAAAAGAGAAGACAAATTGAAAAGGAACGCAAAAAGAAACAGAGTTTTGTTTGTTGTTGTTGTTTTGTTTCGTTTTTTGAATTGTTTTCGTCGAGCGCACAAAACGACTCTTTAGCACAAAAGTTACTTTCAAATGACTAAAACTACCATAACCCATGTTAAGCGGCCCCTTCTTTAAAAATGGACCTGAAAGTCAGATTCCCCATAGCTGAAAACCCCCGGGCAAAATATCGCGCGCAAAAGCTGAATACTTTGTCTTTTAATCGATAGAGCAAACGTAATAGACAGACAGACAGACAGATAGACAGACAGATAGATAGACAGACAGATAGATAGACAGACAGATAGACAGACAGATAGATAGACAGACAGATAGATAGACAGACAGACAGATAGACAGACAGACAGATAGATAGACGGACAGACGGACAGACAAACAGACGGACAAACAGACAGACAGACAGATAGACAGACAGATAGATAGACAGACAGACAGATAGACAGACAGACAGATAGACAGACAGACAGATAGATAGACGGACAGACGGACAGACAAACAGACGGACAAACAGACAGACAGACAGATAGACATGCATACAGACAGACAGACAAACAGACATACGGACAGACATAAGTCTCATCTGTTTTATATATACTAAAACTTAATCAGAACAAAAACAGAAAAATAACAAGAGTTTTAAACGAACAAGTGTGGCCGACGAATCGTCGTTCTGACCCTTTGTCGGAAATATGGGGCCACGCTAAAAACTTCGATTTAGAGATTGTTTTTGGAAATCGATTTGGAAATAAAAGCTTCGGAAAGTTTCATTGTTTCATTGCATTTCTCAACAAAACAATTTCGATGTAGAAGTAATTTTAAGTGGAAGTAATTTGCCCGATACCAGACAGGTACAATGCAGTCGATTAGATCTTCAATTAGCATTTACAATACACAATTTACATTTAGACTGAAAGATTTAGAAAGACTGAAAGATTTTCACCAACCTGCCCACCATGCAAATTAGTAGGATCAGGAAAATAAGTCTCATCGTAATGTGTGATAATGATCAGGTGATAATGATCGAGTAATCACTCGATTTCTTGTCTTTTTCTAGCCAGTCACCTTGTTTTCCTTTCCAATAAATGACCTTGTTTATATCTAACGTTTATCTGACGTTTTTCGATCCGATTTTTTCGATTTTCGAAAAAGTGAGACTAACTGATCGAAAATCGGTTTGATTTTAATGAAAAAAAGATTTAGTTTTTGTTTTCCTGTTGGCAGAAATGTTTGTGGGGGTAAAAATAAAGTTGTTTAACGAATTCGACGCATCTTACTGCATGCACAACATTATTAAGTTTTCTTCTTGGTGTAATATTGGCGTTTCAATGTTTTTTTAGTTTATGTCAAAGTTTATGTTGCTAGAAACCTTTCTAGAACACTA
Source organism: Mesorhabditis belari (assembly GCA_958450365.1). Taxonomy (NCBI): domain Eukaryota; kingdom Metazoa; phylum Nematoda; class Chromadorea; order Rhabditida; family Rhabditidae; genus Mesorhabditis; species Mesorhabditis belari. Next base: position 39,757 of record CAUEEP010000219.1, read on the forward strand.
AATCTTTGCTTTAATAGCCTGCAGACTTGCAAGACAATTACTCTGCAAACTCTAGCATTATCAAAAAAACTCGAGCATCACTCTAGCATTATCAAAAAAAAATCATGAGATTATTTACTTACTCTGAAGAAAACTTTAGATGGCTTTAGATGGCTTTGGCTTTTTTAGATGGCAAAGTTTGTTTTTTCAAGTTTGGCTTGGAATAAACTTGTTTTATTTTATCCTTATCACTTTATTTACGATCATATTTACATCATTAATCATGATTTTGAGTATGAAATAGCGCCGACGCTGAAATAGCGCCGACGCTGAAATAGCGCCGACGCTGAAATAGCGCCGACGCTGAAATAGCGCCGACGCTGAAATAGCGCCGACGCTGAAATAGCGCCGACGCTGAAATAGCGCCGACGCTGAAATAGCGCCGACGCTGAAATAGCGCCGACGCTGAAATAGCTGAACTTGTTTAACGTCGCAGACTTGTTTAACGTCGCAGACTTGTTTAACGAATTCGACGAATCTTACTGCATGCACAACATTATTAAGTTTTCCTCTACCTATACTATTGGCGTTTCTGCTTTTTTTAGTTTATATCAAAGTTTATGTTGCTAGAAACCTTTCTAACTTAAATATTTGCTTTATTAGACTGCAGATTTGCAAGTCCAATTACTCTGCAAACTCTAGCTGCAAACTCTTATCAAAAAAAAATCATTAGATTATTTAATTACTCTGAAGAAAACTTTAGATGGCTTAAAAAAGTTTGTTTTTTTCAAGTTTGGCTTGAAAATGGCTTGTTTGGCTTGTTTTATTTTATCTTTATCACTTTATTTACGATCATATTTACATCATTAATCATAATCTTGAGTATCAAATAGCGCCGACTTTCAAAAATTTTTCTGGAACGCATAAAAGCTCGATTCATTGTCGATTCAATCAAAAAGATCTATCATTGCTCTATAAAATGGCTCTTGAGAGATTAGCAAGAAATTAGCATGATTTTTATATGTAAATTTTGAAGAAAGCTCTGCAAAGCTTTATTTCAAAGCATATTAGGCTAATGCATAAGAAATGTGGATGAACTTTGATAGCTTGCATCTCATCATCTGTTCAACATCTTTTGCTATTTATTTTTGCATTTTACTAGCCACATTTGACTAGTTTCTATTGCTTCTCAATTGATATTTTCTGCTCCAATACTTTGGAGATGGAGAACCTCAAGTATCGCGTCCGTGTATGTATGCTCTAAAAACTGCATCTCGAAATGCGATCTGGGCGTCGAGAAAAGTGCCTGTGACGGACAGACAGATAGACAGACAGACAGACAGACAAACATACAAACAGACAGACAGGCATATAGACAGACGGACAGACGGACAGACGGACAGACAGATGGACAGGCAGACAGGCAGACAGACGGACAGAGAAACGGACAGACAAACAGACAAACAGACAGACAGACAGACAGACAGACAGACAGACAGACAGACAGACAGACAGACAGACAGACAGACAGACAGATAGACAGACGGACAGAGAAACGGACAGACAGACAGTCGTCTCTTCTGCTTTATATATAGTAGATATATAGTAGATATTATTCTCGGTTTATTGTTTAGCCTCAATCATTTGAATGGGATTCTTTTGATTCACCGCTCGTCTCAGCACAATGATTATGGGAGCACCAAACGGATCATTTTTAATTTCAAATTCCAAAAAATTACCCATTTCACAGCTGGCCGCCACCAAAATGGAAATTGTTTGTAGATCTAAATGTCTACACCGTTCTCTTGTCGTACTACAGCTACTATTACAGTCGAATTGAAAAAAACAATGAAGCTGTTATTGTTGACTCAAAATATAAAGTTTTAATCGGAAACAATAAAATTTGAAAGAAAGCAAAAAAATGAGTTATTAAGAGGTGTCTCTAGTCAATGTGATTTAGCTGTTTTTTCTCGGATTCGCTTTTCGATACATTCCTTCAGCCTCATCATAATTGGGTAGAATTGGTTGATGAGTTGATTTCATTGACCTCTCATTTTGCATTGGGGGAGTAGGTTCACGAGAATGGAAGAGACGAGTATTTGTGGATGTTTGGAGGGGTGAGGAGCGGCTTAAGAGACGAGGCTGATTGTGAGAGGATCCAGTCGATGATCGACCGTTCAACCAAAAAGTCTCCATCACGCCTTTGCCCTGAATGAATGCTTTGTTTGACAGCTTTGACTTGGTCCAACAGGAATTCAATTCTTGTTAAAGTTGAAGTTAAATCCAGTTGCCCTTCCAGTTGCCTAAATAGTTAAATGCTTGAATACCTTGATGATGACTTCTCCTCTCGTTTCTGTCTCATATCCTCCCACTTGTCTCAACAGAGCCTCCGCTTCGCCAGAGATGTGAATTCGACCAGCTAAATGAACTGTTCAATGTCTTCTCTCAACTTTAAGCATTACGTTTCCCGTTGCTTTCCATTCTGGAAGCTGTGTTGACGGTGTCTCCGAATAGACAATATCTGAAATTGATAAAGTCGTTAACTTTGAGGTCGTTAACTTTGAGGTCGTTAACTTTGAGGTCGTTAACTTTGAGGTCGTTAACTTTGAGGTCGTTAACTTTGAGGTCGTTAACTTTGAGGTCGTTAACTTTGAGGTCGTTAACTTTGAGGTCGTTAACTTTGAGGTCGTTAACTTTGAGGTCGTTAACTTTGAGGTCGTTAACTTTGAGGTCGTTAACTTTGAGGTCGTTAACTTTGAGGTCGTTAACTTTGAGGTCGTTAACTTTGAGGTCGTTAACTTTGAGGTCGTTAACTTTGAGGTCGTTAACTTTGAGGTCGTTAACTTTGAGGTCGTTAACTTTGAGGTCGTTAACTTTGAGGTCGTTAACTTTGAGGTCGTTAACTTTGAGGTCGTTAACTTTGAGGTCGTTAACTTTGAGGTCGTTAACTTTGAGGTCGTTAACTTTGAGGTCGTTAACTTTGAGGTCGTTAACTTTGAGGTCGTTAACTTTGAGGTCGTTAACTTTGAGGTCGTTAACTTTGAGGTCGTTAACTTTGAGGTCGTTAACTTTGAGGTCGTTAACTTTGAGGTCGTTAACTTTGAGGTCGTTAACTTTGAGGTCGTTAACTTTGAGGTCGTTAACTTTGAGGTCGTTAACTTTGAGGTCGTTAACTTTGAGGTCGTTAACTTTGAGGTCGTTAACTTTGAGGTCGTTAACTTTGAGGTCGTTAACTTTGAGGTCGTTAACTTTGAGGTCGTTAACTTTGAGGTCGTTAACTTTGAGGTCGTTAACTTTGAGGTCGTTAACTTTGAGGTCGTTAACTTTGAGGTCGTTAACTTTGAGGTCGTTAACTTTGAGGTCGTTAACTTTGAGGTCGTTAACTTTGAGGTCGTTAACTTTGAGGTCGTTAACTTTGGAGGTCGTTAACTTTGAGGTCGTTAACTTTGAGGTCGTTAACTTTGAGGTCGTTAACTTTGAGGTCGTTAACTTTGAGGTCGTTAACTTTGAGGTCGTTAACTTTGAGGTCGTTAACTTTGAGGTCGTTAACTTTGAGGTCGTTAACTTTGAGGTCGTTAACTTTGAGGTCGTTAACTTTATTGCTTTACCTTGGCATAGCCAAACCGACAACCCCAGCTACACAAGAGCCCGAATGCATTCCGATTCGAAGATTGATCGATTCGGATGGGAGATGGGGAATCCGGAATGCCTAAAACAGATCTATACCATAATTACCGCATTTTCTCTAAGTTATTGTACTGTTGCTGGCTATTCATTAGCTATTGTACAGTACTGGTTTGATTAGTTATTGTACAATAATGGTTTGATTAGTTATTGTACAAGACTAGTTATTGCTTAGCTAATGTACAATACTAGTTATTGATTAGTTATTCTACAATTCTGGTTATTGATTAGTTATTCTACAATACTGATTACCGCATTTTCTCTAATAGTAGTGCACCCTGAGCGTCACCTAAATTGCTCGAAATCTCGAGAGCCGCTTATCAGAACCTATCGATGTGGAGTCGGAAAATGTAGCTAACGATGCGATCTAGTGGGGGATTTGAGTGTTGAGCTTCTGCAGCTTCTGCAGCTTCTGCAAAAGCTTGGAAACCGTAAAATAGTCATCAACTCGGCTCGCCCGGGTGCAGTACTATTAGAGAAAATACAGTATTCTAATAAAATGATGAAAATGATGAAGCCCCGCCCACACACGATTCAGAGATCTTAAGTTTTCTCAGTGATAAGTGAAGCGAATTCAATTTGTTTTACTTCTATAGCTGTGTCTATGGAATGTGCATGTTGTGACAAAGTTTCAGAGATTTTACTTGAAAACTCGCAATTTGATGCAACTTTTTAGCTGTCAGGGGGGCGGGGCTTCATCATTTTATAAGAATGATTACGATATTTCGCTAATTCCTTAACAAAAGCCATTCAAAAGCGTTTATCGTTACCTGTACCACGGTCAAAAAGCTCAGCGACATTTCGGCGATTTCACGAACATGTTGAATGCCATTACGGTAGGGGAGACCTGATACACACAGATAGCCATCACCTATCGTTTCCACCTGAATTCAAATTAAGTAAAAACTTGTTAGTGACAAAAAATGAATAAGCTAATAAGCTGTAATAGTAGCCCCGGGGCACTACGGGTGCGTTTCTGAGTAAAACTGTGATAACGACAGATCAAAAAACTGAATCCTGTTGTGTGCGCTAAGAAGTTCTCAAAAAATCAAAGAATTCTGATTGCTCACAAAAGAGGAATAAGCGCCCAAAGATTTGCAAAGAGAGAGATGTGTTGAACGGGTTATTTCTTGGGTTATTTCTAAGGGCTATTTCTTGTTACCCTGTAGAAGCCCTGAGACTTCTGTTACCCTGTAGAAGCCCTGAGGCTTCTGTTACCCTGTAGAAGCCTTGAGACTTCTGTTACCCTGTAGAAGCCCTGAGGCTTCTGTTACCCTGTAGAAGCCTTGAGACTTCTGTTACCCTGTAGAAGCCCTGAGGCTTCTGTTACCCTGTAGAAGCCTTGAGACTTCTGTTACCCTGTAGAAGCCCTGAGGCTTCTGTTACCCTGTAGAAGATCTGAGGCTTCTGTTACCCTGTAGAAGCCTTGAGACTTCTGTTACCCTGTAGAAGCCCTGAGGCTTCTGTTGCCCTGTAGAAGATCTGAGGCTTCTGTTACCCTGTAGAAGATCTGAGGCTTCTGTTACCCTGTAGAAGATCTGAGGCTTCTGTTACCCTGTAGAAGATCTGAGGCTTCTGTTACCCTGTAGAAGATCTGAGGCTTCTGTTACCCTGTAGAAGCCCTGAAGCTTCTGTTACCCTGTAGAAGCCCTGAGACTTCTGTTAGCCTGTAGAAGCCCTGAAGCTTCTGTTACCCTGTAGAAGCCATGAGACTTCTGTTACAGATTTTGTTTTTGTATTTGTTTAATGCAAACCTATATCTATTCAAATTTGGGATATAATATTGTTTGAACCGAATATTGTTTGTTGTTACCGAATTGTTGTTGTTACCAAATTGTTGCCGAACCCACTTTATAAACAGAATGCTGTTCAATGATCGTGTCGAACATCGTGTACAAGTCGTTGAGCAAATTGACGATCTACAATGAGCTCTGTGTTATCGTAGAGACATTTAGTGCTTACCTGCAGTGGAGTACATTTAGCGGCCAAATTAGTGAACTGGACAACATCGGAGAAGAAAATCGTGACGCTTTCGAAAGATTCTGGCTCGACAGATTGACCCATTTTCAATTTTTCGGCCACTTGTCTGAAAAAAAAATTGATTTTGCTAGTTTCAGATACTTCCAAACTTTGTAAAATACGTAAAATACATGCAAAAAATGTAAATACAAATAAAATACAAGTAAAATACGAATAAAATGAAAATAAAATACTTTGGCAGCATCCTTTGTAGAAGAATGTCACTTTTCTTTTTCTCTTCCACCAACTCAACCATCCGATCTTGTACCTGAAACAGATTTTTGTTAAGCTATTGGGTTGGTGAATTGAAAACTGCGGGCTATTGTCACATGTCACAGTTTGAGCCCTTTCTTCAAAAGAAACCCATTTTGGTGTCAATGGAAAAGTTGTAGAGAATCAAAAATTAAGCTTATATCCAAATTTCCAAAAAGATACACTTAGTAGTTTCGCTTAAAATGCAAGTTTTGTGTTTTCAAAAATTTGTGTGGTCTATGTGTTCTTTGTGCGGCCGCGTAATCGCTCCTCGTCTGGCGCAGGGCTTTTACATAACCCCCTTCCCTCTCCCTAGCAGTCACTCGTGAAAATATTAAGCAATGCTGCCAGCCAAAGGAAGAACTCGAGAAACAAAGCAAAGAGAACGGAAAAATGGTCAAACGATTCATCTGTCGGACTCCGAATGCTCAAATTGGACATTGACTTCTCGTCAAGGCTAATCTCAATCTACTGGGTTGGTGAATTGAAAACTGCGGGCTATTGTCACATGTCACAGTTTGACCCCTTTCTTCAAAAGAAACCCATTTTGGTGTCAATGGAAAAGTTGTAGAGAATCAAAAATCAAGCTTATATCCAAATTTTCAGAACGATTCAAAAACTGGTTTTCAAGAAATGCCAAATTTACGCCAAATTGTGCCAATTTTTCACAAAACTTGCATTTTAAGCGAAACTACTAAGTGTACCTTTTTGGAAATTTGGCTATAAGCCTAATTTTTGATTCTCTACAACTTTTCTATTGACACCAAAATGGGTTTCTTTTGAAGAAAGTGCTCAAACTGGGACATTCCTTCATTTTTGAGTCTCCAGTCCTCCATTTTTGAGTCTCACACTTGTCTCACACACAAACCAAAATCCTACTACGAAAGAGGAATCCACAAATTGCCTGTAAAATGGGCAGAAGTCGTCAATAATAATGGAAATTATTTGGAATGAACTGATGGTTTTATGTTGAATAAATTTTAGTTCAAAGTCCCGCAGTTTTCAATTCACCAACCCGATCAATGACTACAAGAAAAACTCTTTTTAAACGTCATTTTTAATATTAGAATTAGAATCTTATTAGAATTAGAATCTTTCGAAGTTTCCTCAGAACATTCAAGCAACGATACCTCTTTTTCCAGCGTCTCCGCATACGATTCCATCAATCCAAAAACGTGATCCATCAAATTCTCTCGTCCTCCCTTTTCACCTTGAGTCTAAAATTTGATCGATATTTTATCTTAATTTCAACTTACAACCATCGACTTTATGATTCGGTTAATTGTGGAAATGTTTGGACGAGAGATTGACTCTTCTGCCCAACAATCACGGATCATGTGCAGCTGAAAATTAGGTGATTGAGAAGCTGGGTTGGGGAGGATGAAATGCAACTTCGGACGAACTTTTATAAAAAACTAAACCATGACTTTTTCTCAAATTTTTTCTAACAACAACTGATGTTTTGTTGATTAACGTCACCCATGGAAATTTGCATTTATACTGCTCAAGCTCGGGTCCTTAAACTCAAGCCCTTTAACTCAAGCCCTTTAACTCAAGCCTGTTAACTCAAGCCCTTTAACTCAAGCCCGTTAACTCAAGCCCTTTAACTCAAGCCCTTTAACTCGAACCCTTTAACTCAAGCTCTTTAACTGAAGCTCTTTAACTGAAGCCCGTTAACTCAAGCCCTTTAACTCGAGAGCTCAAACTATGCGTTAATCCCAAAACACCCAGCAAGAAAAACCCACCGTTAATCGGGTTCTTCTGGCTGGTTTTTTTAAAACAAATTTTCGGGATGTACAACGGTATCGATGCATAGGGAAAAATGGGAAGGTATAACGGTAAAATACCAATACCAATACCAAATTTTCTTTTCATCATTAGATAGAGCTTTGAAAAACTATCTAATAATAATAAGCTAAACTCTAAACTATCTAATAATACAAAGAAAAATGGAAAAGTTGATTTTAAAGTGGTGAGGATGAGAAGAAAAATTTCAAAATTTCATTTGACGTAGTCTAATGTAAATCTTTTCTTTCTTTATCGTATTCAAATCAATGTAATTGTTTAATGAAGCTTTAAAATTGGCCAGCTTGCAGTTTTTGGTTTCTTGGCCAGATTTGCACCCACCACAGCCGGATTCAACTCCATTTCCTCGCTCACTACTAGATTCGGTCGAGGTGGATTCGAAGCTCCTTTTTTCAGAAGATACACAAGTTCTGGAGTTTTTTTTTTTCAAATTAACAATATAAGCTTCTTAAACCTTCTGTTTTCTCATCTCGATTCGATAGATCAAAGACTTCTTTCCTTGTGACAATCTCCGAGCAAATGATGCCAAATGCATAAACATCGGCCTCTTTTGTGGCATTGATTTGTGGAGATCGGAGAAGCTCTGGGGCAAGCCAGAGTTGTCCTAAAGTTGAGAAAATTTTGTGTGTAATTGTAAAACAATAAAGTTCACTAAATAGTTTTTTAGTTTTTAGCTGTTTTACTTTTTTTCTCCATTTTCTCTCCTCTTCGAAGACTCGTGCAACCAAAGCCGCTCACTTTCAATTGCCATCTCTCGTCAATCCAACACGTTCGAGAGCTGAAATAAAAGCAAAATTTTGAGAGTGAATAAGAGTAAAATTTTGAGTAAAATCATTAGAATGTTTAGAATTTAAGTTCGAGAGCTGAAAGAGAGCTGAAAGCTGATTTTAAAATTCATGTAAATTCAAATTGAATTATGATGAACAATCATTTATCCAAATCTGACAGCAAGCAAGCAATAGCTTTTGGGTAAATAGGTCGGAATCGCAAGGAATTTAGCCTCTCTTATAACGCTTGAGCACGAGACAAAGTAATGGTTGTGTAGTGTCGGAATGGAGCGGATGACGGTTGACGGAGTGGAGCTGATGACGGATGACGGAATGGAGCTGATGACGGATGACGGAATGGAGCTGATGACGGATGACGGAATGGAGCGGATGACGGAATGGAGCGGATGACGGAATGGAGCGGATGACGGAATGGAGCGGATGACGGAATGGAGCTGATGACGGATGACGGAATGGAGCTGATGACGGATGACGGAATGGAGCGGATGACGGAATGGAGCTGATGACGGATGACGGAATGGAGCTGATGACGGAATGGAGCTGATGACGGATGACGGAATGGAGCTGATGACGGATGACGGAATGGAGCGGATGACGGAATGGAGCTGATGACGGATGACGGAATGGAGCGGATGACGGAATGGAGCGGATGACGGAATGGAGCGGATGACGGAATGGAGCTGATGACGGAATGGAGCTGATGACGGAATGGAGCGGATGACGGAATGGAGCTGATGACGGAATGGAGCTGATGACGGAATGGAGCTGATGACGGAATGAAGCTGATGACGGAATGAAGCGGATGACGTGTCTGCATTCAAAGCTGTAGATCGAGGGTTGGACTCTCTTTAAGTTTTTCTTTTTTTGAACAGCTATAGAGTTCCGCTTTCTCTTCGTAATTGCCTTGACACCTTGACACGAAACCTTGACCTACAGCTTTGCATTCGTTATCCGCTACATTCCTCTCTCGCAATCATTTCTCTCTCGGGCGCGCAAGTGTTATAAGAGAAGCTAAGAACTTTGCTTCTTTGCTGAACTTCTTTGCTAAATTCCATGCGATTCTGACCTATTGCACAAAAACGGACAGCAGATTCAGAATCAGCGTAAAATTCTGTATCGGATGGTGTTATTTCGATTAGCCACCTTGATTTCGTGACCTTGCCTAAATCCCTTGTCCCTAAATTCCTTGCGATTTCGACCCCATTGCGCAAAAACAAGCAGCAGATCCGGAATCAGCGTAAAATTCTGTATCGGATGGTGTTATTTCGATTAGCCACCTTGATTTCGTGACCTTGCCTAAATCCCTTGTCCCTAAATTCCTTGCGATTTCGACCCCATTGCGCAAAAACAAGCAGCAGATCCGGAATCAGCGTAAAATTCTGTATCGGATGGTCTTATTTCGATTAGCCACCTTGATTTCATGACCTTCCCTTATTAATTCAAAACAGGTACATTTTCAGTAAACCAAATCCGTACAAATCAATAGTGAATGGAGAAAAAGTTCAAAAAATTCGCCTACTGCCCCAAGAATAGTGGCCTAATGGTTGCTAGAAGCAAGAATAGTTGCTAGAATGCTAAACATGACAAACCACAAGTTCCCATGTACACCGAGAAATGAGCGATGAATGAATTGAAGGCCTTCGCTGAGATCTCGAATCAACGACATGGCAAAGAAAGCATCCAGATTCATCGATCCTTTCGCGATCACTTCCTAGAATTTTTTAGCTTTCAGATTTTCCAGCTAGAACTTTCAAAACTCTCAAAGCTCTCAAAACTCTCAAAACTCTCAACAGCGTAATGTCAGCAAATCGAAATACCTCCAGTGTTCCTCTCGAGGCAAATTTCCAAATGGACATCATCGGAGAATGATCGTGACAGATTCCAATAAAACGATGCACATTGTCGTGTTCTAGCTTACGTAGCTAAAATTCGAATTTCTTTTATGCATAATCTTAATCATAATCATGCATAAACACAATTTTTAGGCATTTTTATGGTTCAGCTTATTGCCTTGAGTGGTATTAGACAGCTGAATGCCAGTACAAGACAGCTGAATGTCAGTACAAGACAGCTAAATGTCAGTACAAGGCAGCTGAATGTCAGTACAAGGCAGCTGAATGTCAGTACAAGACAGCTGAATGTCAGTACAAGACATTAAGCTCTCCAATACAAGCTGAATCCAATACAAGACAAAGATCAGCTCGAAAACCTACCATTCTGAACTCGGCAAAGTCTTCAAAGATCAACCGGGGCATCATTTTGTATTTATAAGCAAAAACAGGTTCATCTAAATGGTTTAGATGTAAAATGAAATTACCGTTTAGCAAAAACGTTCACAATTACCGTTTAGCACAAAATATCCAAGGTCAGCGGTGTCCTGTTTGCTGTTCATCGAGAATTTCGAGTGAGACGATTTCGAGGATCGCATCGAGTGCAACGAGTGCATGCTTCGGCTTTCGTGCTAAAAGAATCGAACTATTAAAAATGATTTCATGCTAACCGATTTAGCTTTGCCGAGTTTCTCCAAAGTGAGAAAAGGAATTTGCCATTCGGCGTCTCGACGAGCGGCCTCTTTGCGTTTCTCTCTGAAATGGGATTTGAGCTTTTGTAAGGTGCAATTGAATAAATAAGTTTAACAACTAAATAAGGGTAATAGTTGCCTTGAAGCTTTGAATAGCTTTGAGTCCGAGTTCGAGCTTTGAATAGCTTTGAGTCCGAGTTCGAGCTTTGAATAGCTTTGAGTCCGAGTTCGAGCTTTGAATAGCTTTGAGTCCGAGTTTGATGCCCGTTTGAGGATTGGCGACTCAATAAGGAAAATCGCAAAAAATTTGGGCCGATCCGACTCTGCCGTGCGAAATTATAGAAAGTCCGAGTTCGTTTCTGCACCAAAGAAGAAACCAGGACCAAAACCAAAGCTTTGAATAGCTTTGATAGCTTTGGTAGCTTTGATAGCTTTGATAGCTTTGATAGCTTTGATTTCAAGATATTTTCTAATATTTTACTCACCTGAAAATGTAGATCAGAACAACGAAAAAGAAAAGAACAAATAAAAGCAGGACCCCGCCACCAATGCAAATATAAATGCCACTTCGTTGCCAATCCGACAATGGACAATCGTTTCCATCGAAGCTGAATTGCTTTTGTTTAACTGAATTGCTGAATTGCTGAATGCTGAATTGCTTTTAACGATTATAAACAATAGTTCGGAATTGAATTCAAAGCGGATAAATTCAATTCATCCCATCAATTCATCCCGTCAATTCATCCAGTCAATTCAAATTACCCGCAACGTGGTGTGGCCAACGGTTGAATGCCGCCACGTATCGCCCAAATCGTTGATGGAGCATCGGTGTAAGTTGGAGTGACTTTCTGAAGAATGGCGCACAATTATCGACTGTTTTTCGGCTGTGGCTCGATGCCTAATCATTCAATTCCCCTAGTTTCATATTTATATGAAATCTCGTTTTTCAAAGGTTTTTTTGTAGGCTGCGTAAAATGATATAGAACCGAACTCGAAACTTGAGACGCTGGCTTGAGACACTGGCTTGAGGCACACAGATTCTAACTCTGCCCAATACCACTAAGCGAACGGATATAAATGCCTTCAACAGCTTTGCTCAAGCTTTGCACAATCAATCAGCGCTCAGCGTCAGAGTTTTTCCAGAATAGTCCGCAGCTGACACGGCTTGCCTTTGCTGCAAGAATTCAATCACAATTATGGAGGCGCACAATTATGGAGACCCGGTTTTTCGGCTGTTGCTCGATGCCTAATCATTCAATTCCCCTAATTTCATATTTATATGAAATCTCCAATTGATTTCTGTCGTCAATTTCAATTTTTAGTTTAGAAACACAGTGTTACTTTTTTTATAGTTCTTCGAAGTTCGAAGAATCTACCGTAATCAAACACCCAGTTTCCATCCAATCAACTCGATTTCGATATCATTCAATCACAAGGCTCATCACAAGGCTTACGAAAGAATAGTACTAGGTGACTGTGGCCTTTCCAAATGAGAACTAGCTTATCCAAGGAGATCAAGACTTAGTTTTTTACGCTGTTTCCGAATCCGGTTTTAGTTTTTGCAGAACGCATTGGAAACGCGAGATACTTGGCAAACAAGTTTTAGCTAAACCCATTTAAGGCCACCTTTCGACAGTGATTGTGGTATAATGGATAATAAAAGGGTGGCGCACAATTATCGGAAACTCGGTTTTTCGGCTGTAGCTCGATGCCTAAGCATTCAATTCCCCTAATTTCATATTTATCTGAAATCTCCAGTTGATTTCTGTGGTCAATTTCAATTTTTAGTTTAGAAACACAGTGTTACGTTTTTTTATAGTATTTCGAAGTTCAGAGGTGCCAACCTCTCAGCAGAATCTCAGCAGTTACAGCCGAAAAACCGAGTTTCCATAATTGGGCGCCACCGTGGATTGAATTCTTGCAGCAAAGGCGTCAGCTGCGGACTATTCTGGAAAAACTCTGACGCTGAGCGCTTATTGATTGTGCAAAGCTTGATCTCTGATCGTGTTGAAGGCATTTTTATCCGTTCGCTTAGTGGTATTGGGCAGAGTCCGAATCCGTATGTCTCAAGCCTTTATCTCTTTTGAAGAATAAAAGAATAAGAACTTTTAAAGAATATTCTGGGGGTAGGCTAATTTCCGCAACTTTTTTGTGCAACAGGATTTACACATATTTTGAAGGATTTCCCGCTTCGTATTTACTCCTTTTTTTTGTTTTTTATCAAGAAATGGGTTTATCTGAAGCATTTCACATCAGAAGATTTTCAATAATTTCAAAATTTTGAAAGCCAACAGTTGAATTCCCTGAAAGCTGAGCAGAGCAGCGATCTGTATGGTAACTTTGCACGAAAGCCGATTTGCTATAATTTTAGGCCACCCAGAATATTGAAAATATTGAATTAGTGAGATAATTGCGTCTATTCATTTATTTATATTATTTATTTACTTTAAATAGCTAACTATTGAGTTGGTGAATTGAAAGCTGTGGGACTTTGAACTAAAATTTATCCAACATAAAACCATCAATTCATTCCAAATAATTTCCATTACTATTGACGACTTCTGCCCATTTTACAGGCAATTTGCGGATTCCTCTTTCGTAGTAGGATTTTGGTTTGTGTGTGAGACAAGTGTGAGACTCAAAAATGGAGGACTGGAGATGGAGACTGGAGATGTCCCAGTTTGAGCACTTTCTTCAAAAGAAACCCATTTTGGTGTCAATAGAAAAGTTGTAGAGAATCAAAAATTAGGCCTATAGCCAAATTTTCAAAAAGATACACTTAGTAGTTTCGCTTAAAATGCAAGTTTTGTGAAAAATTGGCACAATTTGGCGTAAATTTGGCATTTCTTGAAAACCAAAATGAAAAATAAAATATTGATCAAAATACGGCTAGAAAAATGCCCGTACAGTAAGGCAGACAGAAAGACAGACAGAAAGACAGACAGATACCGTAACCCTTTGAAGAAAGGGCTCAAACTGTGACATGTGACAATAGTCCGCAGTTTTCAATTCACCAACCCAGTAGATTGAGATTAGCCTTGATTTGACGAGAAGTCAATGTCCAATTTGAGCATTCGGAGTCCGACAGATGAATCGTTTGACCATTTTTCCGTTCTCTTTGCTTTGTTTCTCGAGTTCTTCCTTTGGCTGGCAGCATTGCTTAATATTTTCACAAGTGACTGCTAGGGAGAGGGAAGGGGGTTATGTAAAAGCCCTGCGCCAGACGAGGAGCGATTACGCGGCCGCACAAAGAACACATAGACCACACAAATTTTTGAAAACACAAAACTTGCATTTTAAGCGAAACTACTAAGTGTATCTTTTTGGAAATTTGGATATAAGCTTGATTTTTGATTCTCTACAACTTTTCCATTGACACCAAAATGGGTTTCTTTTGAAGAAAGTGCTCAAACTGTCACATACGACAATAGCCCGCAGTTTTCAATTCACCAACCCAATATTATTCAAGTTATGCAAAGAATTTGGCAAATTAAAGGCAAATGATAAGACCTTATTTCATCTCTCAGATCTGGTATCAAGTTTATCAATTTGATGCATCATAACTATGCACAAGTCCATCGATTCATCACCTACTATATAATCAAAAGTGCCAGCCCAGGTGAAATTGATGAATTGAGTGACAGTGCCCGTCGAGGTGATACCGTAGAGGAAAAACTCAGGAACCCTCGTGATATTGGGAGTCATTTGGTCCAATCCGGTCCAGCCTAAGCAAGATAAAATCATTTTAAAACAATGCCAACCTTGAAACGAAATCGTTGTTTGCACTTGATTGAATATCGTCGCGTTTCTCCATCCATTGATCGGATCAATGGTCATCGATGCATTCAAACAATAGGCATACCACATAAAAGCATCGTACAACTGTTGAGCCATTGAACCCATCTGAATCTATCCTTATTTGTGCTTTGGTTTTTGAACAGGCAGCAAGCAAAAAAACAGGCAACAGGCAAACATAAATGCAAACGTTTAACAAAGACAAACAATGGAGCAAAGGGGAATCTTTGGAGGGGTGTCAAAAGCCAGAAACGCTAACTCCGATTAAGTACCTGAGCTAGCCTGCTTAGATTAAGTACAGTACTGGACAATGAAATATCATATTTGAAAAACGATCGTCACTTTCGCGCGTCTGTAACTCCCTTGTCTTTGAGTTTAAACTATTAGTGTTATACATTTTCTGAAAGCTCTTTTCAAGGGCTACACAATGGTAATATTAATATTTAGAAATACGGTAAAGACAAGGGAGTTACAGACGCGCGAAAGTGACCATCGTTTTTCAAATATCATATTTCATTGTCCAGTAGTGTACCTGAGCTAGCCTGCGCAGATTAAGTACCTGACTTAGTCTCTGGTTGATTCAAAAATTCTAGTCCAGGTTTAAGCCTAGCCTAGCAACGCGACTCATCCCTACTAACCCAATTTCAGCTCTAGAATACTGTTCTGTTAATTGTACTGTTATTTTACTGTACTGTACTGTTAATTGTAATTCCTAATAGTAAGTAAATTAAAATTTAAAATTCTATTTAATGTGATAAAGATTTGTAGTGATTTAGTCCACAAATTTGTAGTGATTTAGTTCACAAACAGGCCTTGTTTCAAACTCTTTTTTAAACTTTTAAAGGGGGTGCTTTTGAATTGTTACATAAGAGTATCCAACATCAGCCGCAATTTCACGAAATCCGGGGGTTTTCGTGAATTTTTTGAAGAATATCTGCATTTTCAAGCTCTCAAGGTCTCAAGGTTCAAGGTTTACCCGATCGCTCATCATCGTCTCATTGTTTCCAGGGAAATGTTCTCATTTCTGAAATGGTGGAACCAGCGCTTTATTGTCCTTCGTTTTATTGCACTTCGTTTTATGGTAAGAAAATTCATTCCCATAAACGCTCTTGACGTTTGTCAAACCCTGGCCAGAGATTGGCCTCCTTTAAAGCTCCTTTAAAGCTCCTTTAAAGCCCCTTTAAGGCTCCTTTAGACCTCCTTTATAGTCCCTATTTAGTTCCTATAAATCTCCTTTAAAGCTCCTATAAATCTCCTTTAAAGCTCCAATAAAGCTCCTTTAAAGCTCCTATAAAGCTCCTTTAAAGCTCCTTTAAAGCTCCTTTAAAGCTCCTTTATAGTCCCTATTTGGCTCCTTTAAAGCTCCTTTAAAGCCCCTTTAAGGCTCCTTTAGAGCTCCTTTATAGTCCCTATTTAGTTCCTATAAAGCTCCTTTAAAGCTCCTTCAAGCTCGTCTAGAGTCCCTATTTAGTTGCTATAAAACTCCTTTAAAGTTCTTTTAAAGCTCCTTTATAGTTCCTATTTAGTTCTTATAAAGCTCCTTTCAAGCTCCAGGTCAGGGAGATTGAAAAGAAATGAGAAAATCTGTAAAATGCAATGAAACTTTTTAAAATTCGTCTACTATTAGATTGTAAACTAAGTCAAATTCAAAACAATGTTGATTGACAACGAAAAGAGCAGTTTAATCGCAGTTCTCCATTGCAATCAATTTCGCTCACTTTACTGGCAATTGGCGGATTCCCCTCTAAGAAAATTTTCGATTTCGAGTCAAAATCGTCTTAGAGCCACTTTTTGAGGTCTTCTTCATTTTGAAAGTGCTCTCCATTGTGCTGCGTGTTGCATCGATCGAAAAAGATGATGATCTGTAGGACTAAGATCAGGAAAATATGGTGGGTGGGGTAAGAGCTCCTAGTTCAACTCGTGGATTGTGGAGCGTTTCAACTTTGCCGTATGTGAACTAGCCTTGTCGTGTTGGAGAATGACCTTTTTCAAATTGGGGTACTTTTCCTTAAATTTTTTCATCAAGCTTTCTTTGAGGTGGTCTCTGTATAATAGAGCATTGATTGTCTGCTTATTATCGAGAAGCTCCCAATGTCTCCTAAGAGATCCCACCAACCGACAGCATGTACTTCTTCTGGTGGGTTTCTGGGAGAGTTTACAACCTAATAGCTTTGATTGAGCTCGATTCAAATATAAAAGCTACAAGCTACAAGCTACAAGTTACAAGCTACAAGTTACAAGTTGAAAAGTTGCTCCAGCATGCGCTCAAACAAAGATAATAAAGTTGAAGACTAGTACCCCGGTGTATTTGATTGAATTCTCCAAGCAATCGGTGGTGTTGCAGTAGAATGGTGAGCCGCGAACGTTGGACAACACCTGGAAATGTGGAAAGGAGTTTTTTTTAAACTAATTTAGATCTAATATAGATCACAGATTTTACTGGCCACCAATTACAAGTTCTACATGTTTTACTGGTTTCACAAACTTACATGAGAATGCTAAATTACACACTTCTTATCCCAGTGGACTTTTTATCCCAGTGGACCTTTTATCTCAGCGTACTTTTTATCCCAGCGTACTTTTTATCTCAGCGTACTTTTTATTCAATTTTTTAAATGAAACACTTTATGTAAGGCTTCGTTATTGGTGTGCTAATCCCCATGTTCTCGGCTTTTCAAATTAATTTCAAATGAGTACAAAGAGATTACAAAATGTGCTTACTGGTAGCTGAAAAGAAAAGGATTTCATTGAAGCAAAGCCATAAAAATGTGGAATTACTGTAGGATTAGGGATATGTTTTTTGGTCAGCAAGGTTACGATAGCTCATTCTTTTTGTCTCAAGTTCCCAAACCCAAATAGTGCTTGTGACCCAAATAGCGCTTGTGGAGGGGAGTGGGACAAATGCGACCTTTTTTTGCGCACCCGGACATTTGCGCACCTTTTTTTCCGCACTTAGCCCATTAGCGCACCTTTTTTCGGGTTTTAAAAAAGCTCTAAAAGCTAATATTAACCAATTTCTATTCCAAAAGTTGTTTTTCTAGGTAATTTTAGGGCGTAGAATCGAAATTTTGGCATATCAGAGCTTGTGGAAGCGAACGGACGGAGTTATACAAAGAGAAAAATCAACAATTTCCTGTAATTTGACCTAGTACGGTTCCAATACGGTTCCAATACGGTTCTTTTTAGATCCAATACTGTTCCAATACGGTTCCAATACGGTTCCAATACGGTTCCAATAAGGTTCCAATACGGTTCCAATACGGTTTCAATAAGGTTTCAATAAGGTTCCAATACGCTTCCAATACGATTCCAATACGGTTCCAATAAGGTTCCAATACGGTTCCAATACGCTTCCAATACCATTCCAATACGCTTCCAATACGATTCCAATATGGTTCCAATACGGTTCCAATACGGTTCCAATACGGTTCCAATAAGGTTTCAATAAGGTTCCAATACGCTTCCAATACGTTTCCAATACCATTCCAATACGCTTCCAATACGATTCCAATATGGTTCCAATACGGTTCCAATACGGTTCCAATACGCTTCCAATAGGGCTCCAATAAGGTGCTTTTTAGATCTAATACGGTTCCAATACGGTTCCAATACAGTTCTTTAGATCCAATACTGTTCCAATACGGTTCTTTTTAGATCCAATACTGTTCTGTTTTGTCTTTCAAATTGGTTCCACACGCTCTGTTATGTCAAAATTTGAATTCGACACCTTAAAATTAACTAAAAAAACAACTTTTGGAATAGAAATTGGTTAATATTAGCTTTTAGAACTTTTTTAAAACGCGAAAAAAGGTGCGCTAATGGGCTAAGTGCGGAAAAAAAGGTGCGCAAATGTCCGGGTGCGCAAAAAAAAGGTCGCATTTGTCCCACTCGTTTTTCAGTTTTTCAGTTTTTCTATTAATTGTTGAAACATTTATCAACAAGCTACATCTGTCCATCTTTGAATAAACCAATATCAAACCTGTGGTGTCAATTGAGTGGTTGTCATTCCGTTCACCGTTGCCGAGCTCGTCATATCGATCTGGAAATGGGAAAACGTTTTCAAAACAAAAATTTATCAACATTTTTATGGGAGCAAATAAGGTATAACAATCACCAACCACAAAGAAATTATTTGCCGCCTTTTGTGCCACCGAATCAAGACCATCATGATTGTTGTTGACGGTGTCATACCAAAATGGGGTCAACCCGCTAGACACTGAAATGAGTTTTGTTGTGGTGACTGACTTGGGATTTGCCAGAAGATCTTATACAATTGAACCTTGTGACTTGTGACCCTGAAGAATCCGGGCACAATCGTGATGGTCTTTACTAGGCCTTTACTAGGTCCTTACTAGGTCTTTACTAGGCCTTTACTAGGTCTTTACTAGGTCCTTACTAGGTCTTTACTAGGTCTTTACTAGGTCTTTACTAGGTCCTTACTAGGTCCTTACTAGGTCTTTACTAGGTCTTTACTAGGTCCTTACTAGGTCCTTACTAGGAAAGGCTCCTATGTCTCCGTGGAATTTCGAAACGAGACCTAGCTCATTCGATAGGAAATCGAATGAGGATTCCGAATTTGTAATCAAAATCTGCGAAATAGCTCGCAAACACAAGGTTTTTGGCCTGAAAGTTTTTGCTATACACTCATGGGTCGAATTTATGCGCTTTCTTTCAGCGGCATTCGAAAGAGTGAAACCTGTTTATCAGAGATTTTGTGCTTACACTGTGTTGTTCCTTTTCCTCCTTGACCTAATTGCCCGAAGCCGAAACCAACCAAATCCAGAATCACGTAGACATAATCAGCGCTGAAAACAGAAAGCATGTCGAGAATAAAAATTGGGGAAACTAATTGGGGAAACTAAAAAACTAAATAACAAATTTTATAACTAACAAACAGCAGTAGCCCTTTTCAACTCACTTGTTCATATCTGCTTCAGTCGTTGCAATGAGGAAATCGCGTTTCGTTTGATCATCTGGTAAACATACAGCAATCACTGAAATTATTTATTGAGCAGAGCTGAATCGATGTTCCTGTGGCAATCAGGAAGCAACTGAATTGATATTCCTGTAGCAATCAGGAAGCAACTGAATCGATGTTCCTGTGGCAATCAGGAAGCAACTGAATTGATATTCCTGTAGCAATCAGGAAGCAACTGAATCGATGTTCCTGTGGCAATCAGGAAGCAACTGAATTGATATTCCTGTAGCAATCAGGAAGCAACTGAATCGATGTTCCTGTGGCAATCAGGAAGCAACTGAATTGATATTCCTGTAGCAATCAGGAAGCAACTAGTGATTTATTAGGCTAGTGAACAAATCTATTAGGTTGGCCCATAAGTCTTGGTAACAGTTTTGTTTAAAAATTTATTTACAACCAAACAAGCAGTTTACTCGAAATCGTTTCCGTTATTTTGAATAAACTTTGCCCGTTGTGTTGGAATTCTCTGGTAAAAAAATGTTTGGTTTCAAGTCGAAATAGTTTTAGAGCCACTTTTTGAGGTCGTCTTTGTTTTGAAAATGCTCTCAGAGAATGTTGCATTGATTGGAAGAGATGGAAGAGATGGAAGTGATAATTCAATGGAGCAAGGTCTATAGAATAAGGAGGATGAGGTAAAACTTCTCAGCCCAGGTTGTGGATTGTGGCGCGAGTGAGTTTTGCCGTATGTGGTCTAATACGTACAGTATATTACAATAGCATAAATAGCAGTAGAATTCATTTTACCGACCCCTTGCCTTTGATGCAACCCTCTGCAATGCAGCCACGATTGTGGCTCTCGTACCATCGACCTCAAATCGTTGTGTAGCTGAGATCGACGTCGTATTGTAAAGTGGATCTGCGAGAGCTCCCTGAGAATAATTGAATAAACAAACTACAGGAATGGTCTTTGTTGTACTAGTTTTTGAAAGTACTAGTTTTAAAGTTTAAATCTGATTCCAATTTCAAAATATTCAAGCTATTTCGATTCGATTTGGCTTTAGAAGGCTTTTTGGCTTTTGCTAATTAATCTAACTTTTACCGTAACATCTCCGATCATGTCCGCACAATTTCCATAAGTATTTTCTCCATACATCAAGGCGACAATGTCCCTGAAAAGAGTGTAACTTGGTCGTTAGCTTTAGTCGTTTAGCACTTTACCAGTTGTACGTTTGACACAACGAAATGAACGCATAGCCAAGTCTAAATCAATTCTTTTCGATCGATCGAGCAAAGCTCTAGGACAAAGAAAAGCTCTAGGACAAAGAAAAGCTCTAGGACAAAGAAAAGCTCTAGGACAAAGAAAAGCTCTAGAACAGCTGCAAAGCTGCAAAGCTAGGACAAAGAAAAGCTCTAAGACAAAGAAAAGCTCTAGGACAGTTATTCTAGGACAAAGGAAAGCTCTAGGACAAAGGAAAGCTCTAGGACAAAGAAAAGCTCTAGGACAGTTATTCTAGGACAAAGGAAAGCTCTAGGACAAAGGAAAGCTCTAGGACAAAGAAAAGCTCTAGGACAGTTATTCTAGGACAAAGAAAAGCTCTAGGACAGTTATTCTAGGACAAAGAAAAGCTCTAGGACAAAGGAAAGCTCTAGGACAGTTATTCTAGGACGAAGAAAAGCTTTAAGACAATTATTTGAATATCAAAAGAAGGGACATCAAATTCTACATAGAATCTAAATAAACAAACTGTCTGTAGTTTGGTGAAATCGTCGTCAAATAGGGGAAACGAACCGTATCGGTGAGTGTGGCTATTGAGGCATAGCCCCATCCAATCTGATGTTGATTTCAATTGTATTTCTTAGGAAATTTGCATTTTAAACAATCAGTAACAATCAGTAACAATCGCTAACACTATCAGTATCAATCATTAACAATCATTAACAATCATTAACAATCAGTAACAATCGCTAACTCTATCAGTAACAATCAGTAACAATCAGTAACAATAACTAACAATCTCTAACTGTATCAGTTCACTTTTCATGCAAGCAAACCTGTGGAATCTGATAGTAAGTGCTGACAAAGGCCACCGGGATAATACCTGAAGTTGAGTTTAGTTTCAGCTTTAGTTTTCAGCTTTCAGCAACGTTTTAAACTATTCAATTAAAAGATAGTATTAATGTTAAATATTAAAAGTACAGGGTGGCTAAAAAGGTGACGCTTTTCGCACCATTTTTTTGCACGTAGGATTAACGGATGCTTTATGATGAACACTTATTTTTTGCAGTTTTTCTTCCTCTTTTGAATCGTAAATAAAATGTATGATGAGTTTTAAGAAAATTTCTCATCCTCATCCTTAGAAATGTCCTCATCCTCATCATAGGAATCTCCTCATCCTCATCCTTAGAAATGTCCTCATCCTCAACCTTAGAAATGTCCTCATCCTCCTCATAGAAATGTTCTCATCCTCGTCCTTAGAAATGTCCTCATCACAGAAATGTCCTCATCCTCATCCTTAGAAATGTCCTCATCCTCATCATAGGAATCTCCTCATCCTCATCCTTAGAAATGTCCTCATCCTCAACCTTAGAAATGTCCTCATCCTCATCATAGGAATCTCCTCATCCTCATCCTTAGAAATGTCCTCATTCTCATCATAGAAATGTCCTCATCCTCGTCCTTAGAAGTGCCCTCATCACAGAAATGTCCTCATCATAAATGTCCTCATCGTTGAACTTAAGAAGAAACTAATTGCTGCTTAATGTCAAGTACTTGCTGGCCACCGTTGATTCATTAGTTCCCCGTTTGAAGGTCTGTGTGAAAGCTAACGGAGGGAATTTAAAAAATAATTATAATTGTTGTTATAATTTATGTTTTTTTTTAGATATTTTTACATTGTTTACTCCAAGTAATTTGTTCTTAAAGCGATTTGATGAAAAGTTGTAAGCGGATGAAAAGTTGTAAGCGTTTGAAAAACGATAAGACTTTTTAGCCACCCTGTATTAAAAGTATTAAAAAAGAGAATAAAAAACAGAAGACTTAAAACGCAGAAGACTTAAAAAAAAAGAAGACTTAAAAATAAGAAGCTTAAAAAATAAGAAGACTTTATGAAATTTTAATCTAAAGTCCTCAAAATGAACCCGCGCTACAAGCTGGTCCCAAAATAACGTCGACGGCTCGATTGACGATCAAATAAAACGCTAATCCAGCCGCGTCTCCCTCGGTGCAATCGGTGTAGTTGATGACGAATCTAATTTTCGAAAAGTATTTTATAAAATTGCAAGTTTTACTCAAATCTGACAGAGCTCAAGAGATCCAAATGCTCGATTTGTTGAAGAGCCAACGGGATCACCCCACCAGTCAACGAGAAGCCGATGTTTTGTTGCTGGGTTTCGGTTACTGAACAAGAGAACTTATCTGTACTATATAAAGATCTGTACTAGTCTTAAAGATCTGTACTAGTCTTAAAGATCTGTACTAGTCTTAAAGATCTGTACTAGTCTTTCAATTTCAATAAACTCTACCAATCATTCCAATTCGAAACGTCGTGATACCGTCAATTGTCGAAGGAGTGGGCTGTAAGGCTTTCACTGGTCACATTTCTTGTTTTATATGAACTTACGTCATCTACAATATTATGATTTGCATAATTTATCTGTCTAATCATTTGTAAGAATGATCTACATTGTTAATATCTCCAATTGAGTGCGTAATAGAGTCCCTATCGAAGCGGTGTACCACAGGAGTGCTCTGGGCGATTCACCGCCTAGAGCTAGGAGCTGAGCTAGGAGCCTAGTGAGCTAGGAGCCTAGTGAGCTAGGAGCCTAGTGAGCTAGGAGCCTAGTGAGCTAGGAGCCTAGTGAGCTAGGAGCCTAGTGAGCTAGGAGCCTAGTGAGCTAGGAGCCTAGTGAGCTAGGAGCCTAGTGAGCTAGGAGCCTAGTGAGCTAGGAAAAATAGAGTTATCTCTAATAAGTACTCTTAATTTATAGAAAACCTATCAATACAGTACAGTAGAGACTCAAATAGGTACTAAATTAGGCTCAATTCCATGTCAAAGTATCTTTACCGTAGTTGTGCTCGTCCATATCGGCGTGAGTTGGCCATTCGCTGAATTCAAGGCAATCAAGCAAAGCCAAATTAGCATTTAAACTGTAATGTAATGTAATGTAATGCATTTAAACTAAACTTAAGCAATAAAACTTTAGTAGTAGCCATAAAAATAAAAGAAAGAGAGGAAAAGAGATAAGAAAGAGAAGAAGAAAAGAAATTTTATAATCAAATTGACTTTGCCTGTTTTGGCTCTGGGGAAAGGGACAGATCAAGGTGGTTTTTTAATACACAAGCCACGGGACTTTATAGAATCGGATATGCTGATTCTGATTCTGAAAAAGGTTTCTCTCTATTCCTTAAAGAGAGCTAATAGCGCGGTGAATAGTGTGCTTGCCTTCAGAATTTTTTTGCTTGGATTCGAGTTCGCTTCCGGTATATTCTTTTTGTTTTTTTGAGAAAATGATTCAAAATTTTGAATTGAATTCCACGATTTTGTGGAATTCAATTCAATTCCATTATTGAATTCCACTATTTGTGCATAAGAACTGCCTGAAATCATGTTTAAATCATCATCAATCATCATCAATCATCAAAAAATGTTCACGTTTGTTCACAAATGTTCGTAAATCAATTCTAACCATTCTTCTGTTAAAGAAAGTCAAAATAAATGAATCCTAATGCTAGCAAAAATTTTCTAATCATTTTCTCAAAAAAAACAACAAGAGGATACCGGGAGCGAACCCGAACCCAGGCAAAAAATTCTGGAGGCGAGCACACTATCCACTGCGCCACTAGCTCTCTTGTTAAGTTGATCCGAACCTAGGACAAAGATTTATTAGCCCAGCGCACTAAGCTACGAGAAAGTGTCTCGAGTTCTCTGTCAAGTTCAAATGACGCGATCAAATGACGTGGTCGCGATTTTAGTGTAAAGTTTCAAGCTAAATATCTCGAATTTTTCGAACCGTTATCCCCAAACGACCTACACGATCCGATTCAGCGCAAAAAACTGCACAAAATCTTCTAGTTCATGGGCGAAAAGCTGTCTGTAAGTTTAAAAGCATCCATATTAGCCCAGCGCACTATTCACTAAGCTACAAGAAAGTGTCTCGAGTTCTCTGTAAAGTTCAAATGACGCTGCGTGGTCGAAATCCGCATGGTCGAGATTTTAGTGTAAAGTTTGAAGCTAAATATCTCGAAATTTTCGAAACGTTATCCCCAAACGACCTACACGATCCGATTCAGCGCAAAAAACTGCACAAATTCTTCTAGTACATGGGCCAAAAGCTGCCTGTAAGTTTAAAAGTATTCATAGTTAAGTTGGCTTAACTTCCCGAGATCCCGAGAGAATGGCTTAAACTCTTAAGAGAATGGCTTAAACTATTAAGAGAATGGCTTAACCTCTTAAGAGAATGGCTTAAACTAATAAGAGAATGACAAACTCTTAAGAGAATGGCTTAAACTATTAAGAGAATGGCTTAAACTAATAAGAGAATGACAAACTCTTAAGAGAATGGCTTAAACTATTAAGAGAATGGCTTAAACTAATAAGAGAATGACAAACTCTTAAGAGAATGGCTTAAACTATTAAGAGAATGGCTTAAACTAATAAGAGAATGACAAACTCTTAAGAGAATGGCTTAACCTCTTAAGAGAATGGCTTAACCTCTTAAGAGAATGGCTTAAATTCTTAAGAGAATGGCTTAACCTCTTAAGAGAATGGCTTAAGCTCTTAACAGGATGGCTTAAACTCTTAAGAGACTTGTCAATAGAGACCAGTAGAGACTGATCAACACAGAAAAATTGTATTTAATTTTTAATTTTAAAATAAAAATTTGAAAGTTCTTTAGAAGCATTCTAGTTATGGAGTTATATTGACTCCATAACTAAAGTACTTCTAAAGTTATAACTCCATAATTTATGGAGCTATGGAGTTATAACTTATGGAGCTATAACTCCATAAGTTATAAATCCATAAGTTATAACTCCACAAGGTATAACTCCATAACTTTAAGTTAGAGTTATGGAGTTATAACTCCCATGTAGCCAACTGATCCAAATCCCCATGATTGTTCTTTTATCTAGTCAGAAAAAATTTAATAACTTTCTGGAGATAATAAAATAAATTAAAAAAAGGCAATGATCGGTAATTTCAGAAAAGGGAATCCCCTCCGTAAAATTGTTTTTTTTTTTAATAAAATTCTAGGATGCACCCACAATAATGGGATTTTTTAAAATTTTTGTTTTGGTACGACATTTTCTTCCGAAATTGAATATTTCATTACATTTTTACAGTATCCATTGAAGGATTTCTTTACTTTAAAAGTCATTTTTCGATTTGAGCTGATCTTTGTGGATCTTTTAGATTATTTTTAATCCTATAGACTCGAATCTTTTGTATTAATCTATCTATTGTACTAGTTGTCGTTGTGTAAATAAGCCATTTTTCCGCTTTCCGCTCGGGACGGCTTTCCGGAATACAAAAGAATCAAATCCGTGCACTTTGACGATCAGAAAGTCTATAGCCTATAAGCCTATATACCGTATTTTCTCTAATAGTAGTGCCCCTGGCCGAGCCGAGTTGATGCCTATTTTACGGTTTCCAAGCTTTTGCAGAAGCTCAACACTTTAATCCCCCACAAGATCTCATCGTCAGCTACATTTTCCAATCCCACATCGATAGGTTCTGATAAGCGGCTCTCGAGATTTCGAGCAATTTAGGTGAGCCTTAGGGTGCACTACTATTAGAGAAAATACGGTATATATGTCGTAGCCGATTATGAATGAAATTTTTTTGGCAAATCTTTCTAATAGAGCAACCCTTTAATGTATGAGGACAATATTATATGATCTTGTAGCGAATTAAATTCTGCGTCGATTGGTACCAAATTTGTGAGTTTAGGTTAAAAATTACCGGCGCTACAACGTTTCATTCAAAATCGGCCGGACCCCCGTAGCCGATTATGAATTTCAGCTGATTATGAATGAGTGGGTCTAGGAGCGTCCAGCCATCAAGTATTTAGTATCATTCAACCCAGAATCATTAATAATTATGTTAAATTTTTTAAATTAGAAAGATTGGATAAAAAGAAAAAAAATTAGAGCAAAAAAACTGTTTGTTCAAGAGAAAACTTTGAAGCCCCATAATTTTTTTTTCCTGTGGATTCCGGGCCACGCGCTTCTGAATCACTTTGCGATTTCTGGAGGTGTTGACTGTTCTTTTTCTACCTCTTCCTGGACGATCTCCATCGTTGCCAAGCTCCTTGTATCGCTTAATCGCTTTTGAGACGAGCTGATGAGAAACACGTAGCAATCACGCGATCGCACTCACGCATTGACCTTAACGATGACGCTCCAGAATGGCATATCCCTTGTTTGTCATCCTATAAAAAAATGAATAAACTTGAAACAAAGTAAAACAACAAAGAAACTAATAAAAACAATCACAGAGAATAGGTTAAAAATAAATTCGTCTCGCAAAATTGAAACTTTGAGGATTTTAGGCTGCCGAAAATCCCGCAACGTTATTTCTGGTCACCCTGTAGATATTTTATTACTAGAAAATACGGTATTTAGATACTTTATTACTAGAAAATACGGCATATATTTACCTGAAATAAAGTGTGCTAGATTTAAGATTAATACTTGGATAATACACTAAATAAAGCAAACAACGTTAAAGATATTCAGTAAACGGGCTGAATGCTCTACACGAAAATTCGCAATTGGCAATACAAAAGGTAATTGATTGTTTAGATCCCAAATTTGAATTTGGTGTCGAATATTCGGCACACTTGGCTTTTGCACAAGCTCGCTTACTTTCTGAAGGACCCGAAAACTTCGAATCCTGGTCAGTTCATTTGCCCTTAAAATGTTGATTTTTGAAAACAGATAACCAACCGAATGGATTTTGATATTTTTGGGCCATACTTCATAATAAAAACAGGTTCAAATCGGTGAACGCCATGACATTTTGCCTTCATCGTACTACAATGCTTCTTCGGAGTAGGTGGCTTTGATCAGGATGGTTTAGGTGTAGAAATGCTCCACAGACTTTCAGCTTCAAACTACTATACAGTAAGTCGAATTTCAATCTGGGTTTTGAGCTGAAAAATGAAGTTTCTTTTGTAAAGTGTGCAGGAACTTTTTGATCACCCTGTCGTTAGCACAACCGTCTTTCGAAACGGTTTAAAAGTCTAAAAAGCCTAGAAAAAAAAGCCACCCCTGAATTTGTATATTTAAGCTTTACATTTCAACATATCAACGCTGTGTCACCGGTAATGTTTTTGCTATTTTCATGTAAAACCTTTCAAAGCCCAAGCGGATTTATCGCGATCTCGATCTCTCCATTTCAGTAATCCCCCGAAAAACACAGAAACCGAAAATTTTCACCCAATTTTTACGATTTCGTTACCTAAATATCTGTTTTTCTTTTTACATCACAAATTTTTGCAATTTCTCCTCTAAATTTTCCAATTTTTATTGGGTCAAAATGTTTTCCCGAATGAAAGAAAGGAAATTGATTTGAAGCCTCGCTGAGTCATTGAGTTGAGTTCATTGAGTTCCTTTTGTCGAGTCATTGAGTTCTATTTTTATATAAGTAGAATATGTCGCTCTTGTCGATGATTCTATGATAATGGTCTAGATTTTAAGCAAAATTTCCTTTAAAAGACGGCTTGGTAACCAGCATCCATTATATATCTTCATTGGGATCTTTGTTTCCACGTAGAACTCAAAAAACAATAAGGTATTTCATTTGCTCTTTCTTTTTGCTGTTAGCCGTTAGTGTTAGCTGCGTATTCGTTTGTCCACGTATAGATTAAGCGCATTTTTGACGTTTAGTTAAAGGATAATTTCGGTAAAGGTACTTGTCAAGTATCAGTATCAAGACTTTAACGGCACTGGAACTAGGTTAGCTGCGTATTCGTTTGTCCACGTATAGATTAAGCGCATTTTTGACGTTTAGTTAAAGGATAATTTCGGTAAAGGTACTTGTCAAGACTTTAGCGGTATCAAGACTTTAACTAGTACTAGTAGCGACTTTAACTAGTAGCGCTAACAAGGGAATGGCCCCAACCTGAAGTTCGGAATCGCTTGGCGAGACGGTGAATCTTATAGAATCGACCACGGAGATCACAAATCCGTAAAAAATTTTTGCCAAGGGCCCTGAAAACGCGAGATTTTCGTTGAGCTTTCGAGAGCCTGGAAAGTTTTTTGGGTTCACTTTTAAGCGCTCTTGGAGCGGCAAGAAAGTGTCTCCGGCGGCGCAGGTTGGAGTCCAAAGCTTTGGGGTTGGAGTCCAAAGCCAGAGCTCTGTTTCCTGTCCCAACCACTACTCGTACAACAAAAGTTGTACGAGTAGTGGCATCAAAAAATAACTTGACTCACAGCTCGACTGTTTTGCCCATTCTTTTTGCTTCTTCTTTTTGCTGCTTTCTTTTTGCTTCCGAATTTCACGATGGGGTCATTCTCGTAAATCTACACTCTATTGAGAACTATGATTTTTTTTTAAAGATACTCGAACTCTTTCTCTCTCAATCATCTATTTCTCGAAAGGAAAATAGAAAGGAAAATGTTTACACCCCATCAAGTCGGTTGAAAGACCTCACCCCGTTGATGGCATTGACCGTCACCCTTTCAATTTCTTTTTTTCCCCGAGGACAACCCTTAAATCATTCTCAAAATATTTCTCATTCCCTTTTCTTCTTTGATTGTGAGTGATTCATGAGGGGAATTTCCTCGCGGAACCTAAATCATCAGTGACACTTTGCGGGTATTTTATGGGGTGAAAGGAAAGATATGATTTAATTCCCTTATTACTAGAAATGAGTCAGTCAGGGTGACAAAAGAGGCAAATAATTCGCAGCCAATATTCGCCTGCAGTCAGTATTCGTCCGCAACCAAACAGCCAGTATTCGAGCCAATTGGTGCTATGATAGTAGGGAAAAGGTCATGCCAAGATTTTGATAAAAAGTTACCCCCACCTGGTTTGTTTAAGAGTTAGGATGCTCTGAAATCAACAAACCAGCTTCAGCCAGACTATCCCCAAATCATTGGGATCAATTTTCGCCTTAAATCTTGCTGCTTTTGATACAAATTCTACACCTCGTTAACCCGTTGCACATCGGCGCGAAAATGCGTTTTCTATAGGATTTTTCTGGGAGTACCTTTTTTAGATGCGGAAAATTGTGCTGATTCCGAATCGGAAGGGATTTTCCGAAGGAATCCTATAGAAAACGCATTTTTGCCTTATTTCGCGCCAATGTGCGTTGTGTTATTTAAGCAGCCAAACACGGAGAATCATTCGATGTCTCTCGATTCTCAATTAGATTCTATTTTGTATCATTTGAAAGCCTATCAAATCAAATCAAATGTTTTCTATCAAATCAAAACGAAAACAAAATTTCTAGTTTTCAAATCTTCGCCATTTCTCACAAATCGACCCTTTGGTGTCATGTCATCTCACCAATATACTCAAAATTTACATTTAAGTTTTTGTTGCTTGTAGTTTTGAATCCTTTAAAGTTGAAAGCATACTCTTCTACTATTTTTTGTTGTTTTTTAATAATTTTTATGCGTTTCTTTTGCACAATAGACATGAGCCGCGATTCGAGTCGAGTCAAAGATCCTTGACGAGTCGACCCAACTCGTGACTCGACTGGACGCGCGTTAGTGACCTGTTTTGCTATCACAAAAGCGATGCTACAAGGAAAATTCTAAAGGATTTGCAAATTGATTCGATTTTGATACTTGGAGGGTGCACTAGGTACATTCTCGTGACTCGTGACTTGACTCATGACTTGACTCGTGACTTGACTCGTGACTTGACTCGTGACTTGACTCGTGACTCGTGACTTGACTCGTGACCCGTGACTCGACGCGCGTTAGCCGATTCGATTCGAGTTGAGTCGAGTCACAAAAGCGAAGAGAATTCTAAAGCATTCTACAAGGAAAATTCTGAAGCATTTGCAAAATGATTCGATTCTGGAGGGTGCACAAGTACATTCAAAGATAGGATGTGGTCTGGAATGCTCCTTTTAAAACAAGGATTTGAGCCCTATATGAAGATTGGATGCTGAATGAGCGAAGACCGTTGACTCGGAATAGAAATCCGGCTCTACCACCAATCGAAACCTATCTTGAATGGGTTTGGAATGCGTGAAACGAACTCCAAACGAACTCCATCATGCTCTCGTTCAAGAATTGTGCGATCATCACGGCTACCGATGGCTTGAAAGATGGTCTCATCCACTGCTTCAAGAAAGAAGAACCGATTCCTGAAGGCGCAAAACTTCTCGCTAATGCTCGACTTGAATACTTGAATATCAACGAAGTAAATGATCATCAGGAAAGGATTGGAAAAATTTAATTGGATGGAGATAATGATTCGGATAACGATTGGTAAGATGCTAAAACTCTAATAGTATTGCAGGTTGGTATGGCCTAGTATTGCAGGTTGGTATGACATAGTATTGTAGGTTGGTATGGCCTAGTATTGCAGGTTGGTATGGCATAGTATTGTAGGTTGGTATGGCCTAGTATTGCAGGTTGGTATGACATAGTATTGTAGGTTGGTATGGCCTAGTATTGCAGGTTGGTATGGCATAGTATTGTAGGTTGGTATGGCCTAGTATTGCAGGTTGGTATGGCATAGTATTGCAGGTTGATATAGCTCTAATAAAACCTTAGTATGGCACAAGTATTGCAGGTTGGTATAGCTCTAATAAAACCTTAGTATGGCACAAGTATTGCAGGTTGGTATGACATAGTATTGTAGGTTGGTATGGCCTAGTATTGCAGGTTGGTATGGCATAGTATTGCAGGTTGATATAGCTCTAATAAAACCTTAGTATGGCACAAGACTATTAGGGAGAATACGGTATATGATTTTTCCCTACATTTAGGGCTTAGCAGTTGTGCTTCTGTATTGTTTGTACCACAGTATTCGTGTAAATAAATGTATTTTTTCCTCAGCCCGAGGACTTTCCCCATCTCCCGTCTCCAATTCAAGAACTCAGAGACCAACTTTACCAGGCTTAACTGTCAAATTGTTATCAATTTCTTGACCCACTCGTTGTTCAATTGTATTCTCACAGCTCGGGCCGGTCATTGCCGCAGAACCGTTTGAGGGTAAACATTTCCCTCAACCATTCCCCTTCATCACAATTCACAAACCTCAAATGAAAATTTCTCTCAATGGTGTTCTTTTGAGGTTTTTCAGAATAGAAAAAAAGAAGAAAACTTTCTCTTTTCTTTTCTCTTTGAGTTCATTGAGAGAGAACTCTCTTTTCTGCAAAGACTGTAGCCTTGGCATGACCGCTTAGCTTTCTTTTTCTCTTTTCTCTCACTAAGCTTATTCTCAGTTTTCCCCCCTTAGCCTCACTTCGATTGCGGTTTTGTTCTGTTGCTATGATTTTCAATTTTTTCGATTGTTAGCTAAATTATTATCTTATACTTTAGATCTTTCATTTGTATCTCTTATAAATTTTAGATCTTTTTAACACATTTTATCTTTCGATTAAAGTTCTTTGTTCTTTTTGCGATCATTTTTGAGTCGCTTTTTGCGTTTCCATTTGAAGATACTCGTCCAAAATACCGTAATCAAGTTGGAGATACTCAGCCGTACCCGATCATTTATAGAAAGTTTTGTCTTTTCATTGTCGTTTACTTGAATGATTAATACTAGTGATTTAAGCTTTATGCCACGCTTTATTTTTATGCCAAGCTATTTGGAGATAACTAGAGATGTTTAAGCCATATCAGAAGCCAGATTTGACCTGACCCAGTTTGACCTGACCTAGCTGGTCCACAAAAAAAGCCCTAGCCTGGCGCCTAACTAACCCAGGATAATGCTTTGTTTATATAGTTATAGAAATTGAAATTGCTTATATTGCTTATATTGCTTATATTGCTTATATTGATTATATTGCTTATATTGCTTATATTGCTTATATTCCAATATGGTTCTAATATGGTTCCAATATGGTTCCAATATGATTCCAATATGGCTCCAAAGTGGTTCCAATATGGTTCCAATACGGTTCCAATATGGTTCTAATATGGTTCCAATATGGTTCCAATATGATTCCAATATGGCTCCAAAGTGGTTCCAATATGGTTCCAATACGGTTCCAATATGGTTCCAATATGGTTCCAATATGGTTCTAATATGGTTCTAATATGGTTCTAATATGGTTCTAATATGGTTCTAATATGGTTCCAATATGGTTCCAATATGATTCCAATATGGCTCCAAAGTGGTTCCAATATGGTTCCAATACGGTTCCAATATGGTTCCAATATGGTTCCAATATGGTTCTAATATGGTTCTAATATGGTTCTAATATGGTTCTAATATGGTTCTAATATGGTTCCAATATGGTTCGGATATGGCTCCAAAGTGGTTCCAATATGGTTCCAATATGGCTCCAAAGTGGTTCCAATATGGTTCCAATATGGCTCCAAAGTGGTTCCAATATGGTTCCAATATGGTTATTCATCTATAATCGGTTAAAATGTCTCTTATTGAATGAACTCTTTCGACCCCCAGTTGTTCAATGACACTTGAAGCTTTTCCACGTCTGTTGAGCGAGAACGGCCTTGTCTCTTTCTTGACCAAAAATCTTTGTGAGCACAGTTCGAGTTTGCTCTTTGTGCCGCTGTAAACGTATCATCAATTTCTGTATTCTGCATTTGTTCTCGAGCGCAAAATTGAGATAATCTAGATTTTGAGTAGGCTTGGCTCAATGGCAGTTGGGTTTAGGCTCGAAACAAAGCCGGACCAAAGCTAGCCGGACCAAAGCTAGCCGGACCAAAGCTAGCCGGACCAAAGCTAGCCGGACCAAAGCTAGCCGGACCAAAGCTAGCCGGACCAAAGCTAGCCGGACCAAAGCTAGCCGGACCAAAGCTAGCCGGACCAAAGCTAGCCGGACCAAAGCTAGCCGGACCAAAGCTAGCCAGATCAAAGCTAGCCGGGTCAAAGCTAGCCGGGTCAAAGCTAGCCGGGTCAAAGCTAGCCGGGTCAAAGCTAGCCGGGTCAAAGCTAGCCGGGTCAAAGCTAGCCGGGTCAAAGCTAGCCGGGTCAAAGCTAGCCGGGTCAAAGCTAGCCGGGCCAAAGCTAGCCGGGTCAAAGCTAGCCGGGTCAAAGCTAGCCGGGTCAAAGCTAGCCGGGTCAAAGCTAGCCGGGTCAAAGCTAGCCGGGTCAAAGCTAGCCGGGTCAAAGCTAGCCGGGTCAAAGCTAGCCGGGTCAAAGCTAGCCGGGTCAAAGCTAGCCGGGTCAAAGCTAGCCGGGTCAAAGCTAGCCGGGTCAAAGCTAGCCGGGTCAAAGCTAGCCGGGTCAAAGCTAGCCGGGTCAAAGCTAGCCGGGTCAAAGCTAGCCGGGTCAAAGCTAGCCGGGTCAAAGCTAGCCGGGTCAAAGCTAGCCGGGTCAAAGCTAGCCGGGTCAAAGCTAGCCGGGTCAAAGCTAGCCGGGTCAAAGCTAGCCGGGTCAAAGCTAGCCGGGTCAAAGCTAGCCGGGTCAAAGCTAGCCGGGTCAAAGCTAGCCGGGTCAAAGCTAGCCGGGTCAAAGCTAGCCGGGTCAAAGCTAGCCGGGTCAAAGCTAGCCGGGTCAAAGCTAGCCGGGTCAAAGCTAGCCGGGTCAAAGCTAGCCGGGTCAAAGCTAGCCGGGTCAAAGCTAGCCGGGTCAAAGCTATCCGGTTAAACAGTTTTCTGTTTTTAATCCTTGATTTCTTTTCAGTTTTAGATATTTTGTAATAGAGAAGTGAAGGAATTGGCAAGAAAAAGTAGATTTCTGGAGAGGAGATTGTACGCTCAGCCTTTTGCTTTCTGGGCAATTGCTCTAACTAACTTTTGATGCACACAGAAGGCTAGTTTTGTTTGTGAACAAGTCATTATCGCAGTACTTTAACTAGCAATGTTATCACATCATTCATTATCGAATCAGAGGCAAAAACTATCTCTGGTGTAACAC
Organism: Mesorhabditis belari; assembly: GCA_958450365.1. NCBI lineage: Eukaryota > Metazoa > Nematoda > Chromadorea > Rhabditida > Rhabditidae > Mesorhabditis > Mesorhabditis belari. Next base: position 74,533 of record CAUEEP010000219.1, read on the forward strand.
CTTTAACACCTTAACATCTTGTTTTTTCACAAAAACCCCTTGTGAATCCGATTTTCCAAGTGTTCACGCATTTATTTCCCCTTTATAAGTGAGTTTTTGTAGTGAGAAAAGTACAGAAAGTTGACCTTGTCCCTCGCTCTCCATCTCCATCTCCATCTCCTCCAAACCCCATCTCTCCTCCAATTTCAACTCATCTTCTTCACTTCAAGAACCATCTCGAGAAGCCACTCAATAAAATTTGCAAAAAAAAATGTCTTACTCTAACTCGAGAAATCTTGAAATTGACAAAATCCTTAAGAATTCGAAAGCACTTGACGAGCACTTGGTTTAAGGTTGATTTTGAGGAATTGAAATACAGCGATTTGGATTTTAAGAGTTGATCAAAATCTGGCAGACTGGCGAGCTAAAATTGCTTGTATTTTGAGTTAAAATCTGTAAACAGCCGCTTTCTGGCTTACTGAATTCTCCATTTTTCCTACAGAAGCGTTTGTGCAGAAAAATTATATGTTTATTGTAAGGATTTTAGGAAAAATAGGTATTCCCGTTCGGATTTGCGCTTTTTGCCTCAAAGACTCGAACAAAAAAGAGCCGATTTTCGCCACTTTTTAATCATTTTTTTTCTAAGCGCTGGTTAATGCTAAAAATATGTGTTGTATATCAAAAAAATCACCCATCCTTTCTACTTTAATGTAATACCCAAGCGCGCAGAAAGAAACGTACTGATGTCAAGATATGAGCGTTTGTTTGAGAGTAAACTTAGACCAAGCGACGCTCTTATAGGGGGCCGTTCTATTCGAGTTTTTACGGTAGTTAATCTTTTTTCTTTTAAAAAAATCATACATCGATTGCTTTTATCCATTTATTCATTCATTGTTTATTTATAAACGAAAATTTCAAAAAGGCAGACAAGCCAAACCAATATTTGAGTCTGCTTTTACCCATACCTTTGTTTCTTTCTAGTTTTAGATTATTTTTGTTATTTTTGTTATTTTCTGCATATGTTTTATGATATTTATTTTAGAATGGGCTCTCTACACCAAATCTTCCTCTTCACCAGCCTATTCTTCACCGTTTTCTCTCTTCATTTGATCCCGGAAAGACTCGAGAAAGAGGAACAATTGCGTGAGTTTTTTTGATTCTCGAGTATACTTTGTGCTCAGCTTTGTGCTCAATTAAGCCTTTGTTTTTTTAACAATGGGCGATGGTGTTAAGAAGACAAAGAAATGTATGATTTTCAAGAGCAAAAAGTTCGAGATCGTGAAGATTGCGCCGCTGTGTAAAAACGAAAATTACGCCGAATGGAATTGCCATTTGCCAGGGCTTTCGCTTTGTGCGAGTCTGGTATCAAAATGTAGCCCTTCAATTGGGCTACACGATGGCAGAAAAGCCTTTTCGAAAAACGGTTGTTTAGTACAAGAAAAATGACCACAAAGTGAGAGTACCAGCACTACACACCCATGCAAAAGATGGTACGTCGTTGTTGGTATTGCAATGTACATTCGGTACTCTCACTTTGTGCCCATTTTTCTTGTACTAAACAAGAACTTTTCTAAAAGTTTTTATACCATCGTATAGCCCAATTGAAGAGCTACATTTTGATACCAGACTCGTACAAAGCGAAGGCCCTGGTAAATGATAATTCCATTCGGCGCAATCTTCATCATCCCAAACTTTTGTTCTTGAAAATCATACATTTCTTTGTCTTCTCACATTGTTAATAAAAACAAAAGCTTTTGGGAAGGAAGTGTTTATTAGATAAATCAAAAATTTGGATTTCTTTTCTCATTTTGACCTCAAGAATGATTGCTGTGTGTGTTTAGGGGTTTCTCGTTAAAAACATTTGAAAAAGAGCTACCCGGGGTAAAACCGTTACCGTAAAAGGTAATATGAGCGGTGAATTGTACAGGGTTTGCTGGCGAATTGTACAGAGTTTCCATAAACACTTTTCAGACTTGGTGAAACGAGATGGGGCAGCTGGTGAGGCGCCGGTGTGCGAGTGGAGTAACGGAGGCTCGTCGGTTCATTGGAGTGCCACGAAGAAAGGTCTTCGATTCAGGTAATTCATATCAATAGACGTAACTGGCAATACAGTGTTACCATTAGATTTTTTTCTATGCTTTCACAGTACACAGTACTCACTAGACCTGGGTTTTTTCATGTTTGACTTTTCGATGAAAGTCAGGGATAGGAACATGGACAGAATGATTCAATATTTGATAGATTTAATGAAATGAATATTTCCAATCGATGCCTAAATTTTTGTGATCAATTTTGCCGTAAATTTGACTGTTTTATGCTTCAAATTCTACAGGTTTGGGGGAAATTACTCGGACAAGAGTTCTTCGTTGTAACTTTCCAGCCAGCCAACTTAACCGTATGATTTTCTCCATAATATTCATTCGTTAATCTATTGGCACATTACTGAAAAGAAAAATCCGTTAGTCGGCTTTTCTTTTAAACCAAAAAGCAACCACAAAATTGATCCTGGCGCGGCGCTTCATTTTCCCCATTTTCAACGCTTTTTTGGTGTCTGAAAAACTCGAGAAAAACAACATTAAGACTAGAAAAGTGTGACTACTTTTTTCGAGGATAATTAAGAGTTTATAGAAAAGAATTATAGGAATTTTCTGGAAAAGTTGACGAATAACATTCAAACAAGTTTCTTGTCGGAGTAATTTTGCTCAACCCTATACATTCTGTTGAACCATTGTGTTACTTAAACAGCAGCCAAACACGGAGAACAATTTTATCAGTCCCTCGATTCTCAATCAGATTCCATTTTGTATCATTTGAAAGCCTAAAATGTTTTCTATCGAAGAAAAACGAAAAAATTTCTAATCTTCAGTGTCTCGATGGAGAGCAAAAAGGGCAAATTATGGTCAGCGATCGGAGTCGGAGAGTCAATGGCGGTAAGAAAAAGCTTTTATATCTAATTTTATCTAAATAAACTTTAGAATCTAAAACTTGCCATCGCATTCACTGAGAATGGAAAAGTGAAACAAGTGGGCGGATACAAATCAACCGGGTATTTTGAAATATATCACAAAACATAATTGATATTCAGCTATCAACCCCCAGCAAAGGAAAAAACCCTCAAAGTGACGTTTGATAAGAAGGTAATTGGTTTGAATTTGAATTCTTAATTTGCATAACGCTTGTAAATTTGCAGGCACTACCCGATTCTATCTGCTCACCCGTTTTTATGCTTAGGCTTAGGCTCAGGCTTAGGTGTATCCAGACCTTTTGAGAAAAAGTGTGGGATAGTTTAAGTATTAGATATGTTTAGGTTATAATTTCAGAATAAAGATCCTTTAGGTAAGCATACATCTACTATTAGTTTGGCTCATAAATCTTTAGACATTTTCTTTAGACATTCCTTTAGGTAATACATCTACTATTAGTTTGCCTCATAAATCTTTAGACATTCCTTTAGGTAATACATCTACTATTAGTTTGCCTCATAAATCTTTAGACATTCCTTTAGGTAATACATCTACTATTAGCTTGCCTCATAAATCTTTAGACCTTTTCTCCTACTAGCGTTTATAAATGACAAATTCCCCAATTCACCTACAATAAAAAATGTTTATTATGCATTTTTCTATTTTTGAAGACATCTATCTTTCTATCTTTTTTTCTTGAAGACAATTTAGGTCCTTTTCCAAGCAAATTCGGGTGCAAAAAAATAGTTTTTTCGTAAAATTCGATAAAAAGCTTTACAAAAAAAATCGATTGAACAGATTATCCTGAAAATTCGGCTTGATGCCTAACTTTTTGTGCTCTATCTTTTATCTATTGACACTAAGACCGGTTTCTTTAGCGTCTAAATTGCGTCTAATTTGCATCTTCGGGTTGTCGCCTTTTTTGATTACCCGACTTCGCGCTTCCATAAAAAAATCATAGACAAAACATTTTCATAAGATTCAAACGTTATTTTGTAAAAAAAATAGTAGGCTTTTCTAATGGAACCAATTGTAGATCAACTGGTGAATTTGTCATTTATAAACGCTAGTAGAAAAGTAGTGTCTAAAGACTTATAAGCCAACCCAATATATAAAAGGGAAGTGTCTGTCCGTCCGTCTGTACACGCGAGTTCTCGGCTCACCGTGGGCCGATTTACATGATATTTAGTTTGTTAGGCTTAGAATTCTCTGTAATTGTGCCTCTCATATTTCACTTTTTTTAAAAAGTAAAAGTCACGACGCAGCCGGGAGTCGAACCCGGGTCGTGTGGGCCGTAGACAAGCGCGCTCTTGACTGAGCAAAAGTTGGGAAGGTGAAAATAGTGAAAATTTAGATGCAAAATTAGCAATCGAGTTATTTTGACAATTGCTTTTTGTTTAGCTGTGTATAGTTCAACGAAAAATCTATATATAAAAAAAGATAGTGTCCGTCTGTCTGTTCGTCCGTCTGTACGGCCTTTTTCTCAACCCTCTTTAAACCAAAAAAACTGAAATTTTTTAAAAAGCCTTAAAACAAATATAGTTAAGGCATTTATAATAAAAGATTTTAAAAGTCAAAATTGAGTGGCATTAAGGGGGTCGAACTCGGGGCTTAGGGGGGCCGTGTGGGCCGTAGACAAGCGCGCTCCCGACTGCGCCACGGCAACAAAAAATGTCTCCAAAATATCCAGCCAGAAAAACCAGTTTTTCAGCTGGTAAAGTAGATAAAAGAATATTATAGATTTAATCGAGTTAGTTTTTAAGATTTGGGGGAGGTATAACCGGATAGTACCAGCATTTACAACATTTTTTTACAGTCAGTGAAAGAGGTCAACGGACAGATGAGCTTCGATTTGGTAGTTCCGGCGGAAATGTTCGCGGAAGCGGTGAGTCATCGTGTACTTTGGTGTACTTTTACTCAAAAAACTTGAACCTATGCTCTCTGGTACACTTTATAACTCATAAATTTTACGATTTCAGGACGCAAACGGTTGTGTGACCCTTCAATTCGGCATCAACGCCGGTCAGTACCAAGGGCAGTACAACATCCGGAAACACGATCAAACACCGACACCACTTCAGGTTGAAAATGAGCTAATCCTCTAAATAGTTTAGATCTAAAAATTTAAAGTTTATCAAAACTTTACACACGCAACTTTTAGGTGTGCAACATCAACAAGTGTGGAGCTGATCAGCCGAAGGAGGGTGAGTGAAATTGGCTTTTTTTTTTGTTGTATTAGGCTGTCTAGCTTTGATATCTTTCAAATTCTTTTTCGTATATGTCGTAGCCGATTCAGATTGAATCATAATCGGCTAAAGATTCACTCGTTAGCGGCGGAAAGTCTTCTCTTTCCTGTTCGTACTTCCGTTTAAAACCAAAAAAAAAATTCACCAATTAAACTACGGTTTCCTCTAAATAAAAAGTGTTTCGTGTTCAATTTCTCATCTTTTTAAGTCAATTTCGATTAACTTTCAAGCAAATCCGAGCGTGAAAACATGTTTTTCGTCCGTAAAAACCTCTACGAAGAAATTCGCTGGATGAATTTCTCTAAAAATTTAGCTAAATATCTAACTTTTTATGCTCTATCTTTTATCTATTGACATAAAGCTAGGTTTTCTTAGGCTAAAGTGTCTAAACCGTCATCTTTTTGACCGTCGTTCATTGAGTCGTCGCCTTTTTGACTACCTGACTTCAGGCTCCTAGAAAAGTCTAGAAAAGAAAAGACATACAGTAGTGGAAAAAAAGTATTGGCCGGCCAATGTTTCCTCATTTTTCTCCCATTAGATCGTACTCAAATTAAATCGACCTCAATTAGTTTTTTTGTAGTATTTTGTGAGAGCTTTAAGATGATAGTCTTAGATTTTTGATGTCGCTTTAAATAGAGTCTTTCAAGCTATTTTTGCATGGGGGATAAGGTCCTTTTTTTCCCTTTTTCTCAGATTTTGTTCAAGGCTTCAAAACTACCAGTAGCCTATCATTTTCACCAGAACAAAATCAATAAATAAGTAATAGACGATCTAGTGCCATGATAATTGAAACCGTTTTCAATGGGATCCATTCATTCTTGAGATACAGATTTTTAAAAATCATTCTCAAATAAGGTTTTTCGATCATAAAACTTTTAGTTCAAAGGATATCGAAAAGCTAAATGTTACATTTTAAAAACATTTGAAAATGCTACATACAGTGGTGGCAAAAAAAGTATCAGGCCTCCCATTGTAAGTAAAAACAGTCGGGCGGCGGCCAATACTTTTTTTTCCACCACTATAAGACATTTTAAATCCGTTTTAATGTTATTTTGCAGGAAAATAATTGGCCTTTCTAATGAAACAAACCCTAGTTTAATTGGTGGATTTTTTTTGGTTTTAAACGGAAGTACGAACAGGAAAGAGAAGACTTTCTGAACAGCCTAAGATTTTCAGCCGCTAACTAGTGAATCTTTAGCCGATTATGATTCAATCTTAATCGGTTACGACATATACGAAAAAGAATTTGAAAGATATCAAAGCTAGACATAATATATAGCTTTATCTAGCTGTTTGTTATGCAAATTTTGGTCAAATCCTTTTCAGAACCCGCAGAGGCGGTCGAGGGTTCCGGTGACGCGCCTGAAAAGGAGGAGGATGATGGAAAGGTAAAAAAAAGAAATATTTTACTTTGTGTCTAGTATAAGCTATCTTGTATATCTTATATACAAGACATCTTAGACTAGACATCTTATACTAGACTTTTATCTCATTTAAGCTTTCATTGTTGTGTGAAATCTAGTGCTTATAAGTGGCCAAAATTGCTTTGAACTGGAGAGCGTTCTTTTCGGCTAATGTGTCGCTTTTCTAGGTGCTAAAACGTGTTCACTACCTCAACTACCGTAATCTTGTCTCCAGTTTTTATCCAATCTGTCTACTTTTTCTATCTTTCGATATCCTTTTTGAACAGCACAGAATCAGACCATAGATTAGATAAAACTAGAAAGATTACAGCACTCGAGAAAGTTGATCCTTTTTAGAAAACGCTTTAGTCGAGTTAGCCGTGAGCCAAAGCTCGAGTTAGCCTTTATCATAAAGATCTTTGAAATTTTAAAAACCTACTAGACTTTTAAAGCATTGCTTTTCTAGGTTACTCAAGCTCGCTTTCAGCAAAATGTAAGCACTGGTGTTGGTGGTGGGAATGGTGTGAGAGAGGCACCACAGAACGGTGATGGAGTGGCGATCGACCAAAATAGCACATCGAGTATCGATGATGTGTTGGAGATGATCAGTGGAAATGGGGCACAAGAGAATGGGCAACCAGCTCAGCCGAGTGGTTTAGTTGATGGTCAGCCTGGAAATGGACTAGGTGCTGATGGTCAGCCTGGTACTGGAATGGGTCCTGGTAACGATACTCAACCAGGGAATCAGCCAAATCTTGGTGGTGACTCTGGAAGTAATCCAGCTGCTCCTGATCAACCAGTTGATGCTCAGCCGAGTCCCACTAACGATACTCAACCAGTCGATACTCAGCCAGGAAATCAGCCAGGGAATGGGCTAGGCTCTGATGGTCAACCAGCTGGTACTGGAAGTGATCCAGCTGCTCCTGGTCAAGCAGTTGATGCTCAGCCGAGTCCTACTAACGATACTCAACCAGCAGATACTCAGCCTGGAAGTAATCCAGCTACTCCTGGTGAATCTGGAACTGAAATGAATCTTGCTAACGATACTCAGCCTGGCTCAAGTCTCCTTAGTCAACCAGTCAATACTCAGCCAGAAAATGGCCCAGGACTTGCTGGCCAACCAACTGGCACTCCTGGTCCTGGTAACGAGATGCAGTCAGCCAAGCCTGAAAATAGCTCAGTTCCCATTGGTCAACCAGTCGATGCTCAGCCAGCCACTACTCAGCCTAACTCTCGCTCGCCATTAATAGCTCAACATGGAGCTGATCCACAGCTAGGAACTACTGTAAGGCCAAATGCTCAGCCAGTGAGTCCAGTCGATGTACAGTCGAGTGGAGCTGTCCGAATCCCGCCTGGATCAGATCCATTTGGTCCAGTCGATACTCAACCAATGCCAAACAGTGAACAGCAACCAGGAGTCGATCCTCAGGCTATACTCAACCATAGCCAAACTCCAAAGCCTGGCCAACTCTTAGAACCAACTACAACACCGACTTCAAGCTTCAAGGCAGAGGTGGTGGTGTGCTTTAGACTTTAGATGTACTTTGTGCTCAAACTCACCCTTTCTGGTGCACTCAATCCTTCATTTTTTGGGAAAAGGCGTTTCTACAAGAAAAATGAAGAATTCAGTGCGCCAGAAAGCACCGTTTATAGATGAGCGCAAAGTACACCCAAGCACTTTCTTTGCTCGCTTTATGGGTTTTTGTTTATGCAGTTTTTTTTTCTTTAATTTCAATAACATTTTTAAATTTGATAACTAAATCACTAAACATATTAGCATTATTATTTTTTTTTGCTTTAGCCTAACCCGGATACGGTAGCGGCTAAGAACGGTGATGGGAATGAGCAACAAACGCTTGACGAGAGCCCACTAACAGGGAATAAAAACGAGACAGTGATTGTAAGTGAAAAAATATACAGCCAAGCTATAAAACATTAGTTCTTCACTAACTAGACGCCTAAAGATGCTGAAACCATTGATAATCTTTAAGATTTCAGCCAGTATCCTGGGTTTTTCAATGAGAAGTCACACTTTGAAGGTCCATAACTTTTGCTAGAGATGTTATTGATATTAAATATTTATATCGTTGTATAGAGACGAATTCAGGCTTTCAAATGATGCTAAATTAAGCTCGATTGGTCTAGCCAATCCAGAGAAAACACCAACGAAACTGCAGCCTGATTGGGTTTAGGCTCGAAACAAAGCCGGACCAAAGCTAGCCGGACCAAAGCTAGTCGGACCAAAGTTAGCCGGACCAAAGCTAGCCGGATCAAAGCTAGCCGGACCAAAGCTATTCGGACCAAGGCTAGCCGGACCAAAGCTCGATTGGTCTAGTAAATCCAGAAAAACACCAGTACCAATTCTGCATTCTGTAAACCATTTTGTCACTCAAACAGCAGCCAAACCGAGAGTTTTTTCTTTCGATTTTCTCAGCATTTTGTAGTCCAATCAACCTCTATTTTGTATCATTCGCAAGCCCGAAGTGTTCTATATAAAAACATAACGTAAATAATGTAATTGAAGCCTCGGGGCTTCTATTTTTCCCTCCCCCTCCAGAAGCGAGCTTCTATTAGAGGAGGGTGGGGTCTATTTTTCCCCTTAATGGTTCGATCCCGGCGGCTAAAAAAGATTTCGTTCTTTTTCCCGTTATTATCGGTTTTTTTCTTAACAACATTTGAGCAATAGGGGTATTTAGGGGTAAAAATTTCCTCCATTGTGTTGTAATTCATTATTCGTTTCGAACAAATATGCTTCCCTCTCCAATTACAATTACAGGCGCTTCAACTACAGTATTTACCGTAAATAGTCAACAATAGCATTCTCTTTAGACAAAGTCATGAGCCTTCAAAGTCCAAATAACTCCAAAAAAAAGCCCAGATAACGAAAAGGGTTGAGATTTGATTTTAATTATGGTGTATGAAATATGAATGCTACTTCTAAGTATTTTGATGTTCTTTTATGTATAATGAAACATCAAATTTCAGGAGAAGACTACAAAACCCGCCGAAGAATCGAAAAAAGATGAGGTGAATTTAAAATTCTTTAAAATTTTTGTTTTTTTTTGTTTTTTCTTAAAGTTTTCAATTTCAAGCACAACTATACTTTCAATTTCATTTTAATTTTTCTCTTTTTAACAATTTATCGTTCTGTTAGGTACCACCCAAAGGCACCGGCGTGTTTTTCCTTTCCCCCGTGCGAGTGCCGCTGAAAAAGGTGATAGCTGGGATAAGGGTTTACTGTAAATATCTAATTCTAATAACAAACTAATTCTAAACATCAATAATATCGATAACAAATAACTTCAGTAATAAACATTGGTCAACCAGTCGATGCTCAGCCAGCCACTACTCAGCCTAACTCTCGCTCGCCATTAATAGACCAACTTTAGTAATACAGCTTTAGTGTAAAGTCCCGAAGTCGCTCGCTACAGTATCCCAAAAAAAGAGACAAAATATCTTTCAAATTCGTTCACTAGGTCCCATTTTGAATTATTAGGGAAAGGCATGAACTCAAAAACGTGAACACACCCTTTCTGGTGTACCCAATCCTTCAGTTTTCTCACAGCAACGCCTCGATATCCGAAAAAGGATTCAGGATTCAGGAATGAAGGATTCAGTGCACTAGAAAGGATGCGTTTATAAATTTGACCACAAAGTACAAAGGAAAAAGTGAATTGAACACCGTTTTCTCGAAATCTAACTCTTAAAAACCCAAAATCTGACTAGTGCTTTGTGCTCTCGCAAAAGCACATCATCTGGCACATCATCATCAGTTTTATACCAAAAAATTCCTTGCGTTCTTGGCTACATGATGGGTGAAAAAGTTTTTAAAAAAGTTAATATTTCATTGATAAAAAGAGCACTCAAAATGGTTGGTTGGTCAACTGAATATCTTTAGAGACCCATTTTGAGTGCTCTTTTTATCTATGAAATATTAACTTTTTTTAAAAACTGTTTCACCCATCATGTAGCCAAGAACGCAAGGAATTTTTTGGTATAAAACTTGAACGGGCTTGGTTTTTTGGATTTTTAGAAATTTGACGGCGTTTTGACTACCCCCCGAATTGAACACCGTTTTCTCGCAATCTAACTCTTAAAAACCCAAAATCTGACTAGTGCTTTGTGCTCTCGCAAAAGCACATCATCTGGCACACTCAGTTCTTCTTTTTCTTGGGTATCATGAGGAAAATGAAGAATTGAAGGCACCAGATTGAAATGCATTTGTGCAAACACAAAGTACGCGCGAAAAGCAGCTTTTTTCCTCTATTCTTTTCCATTTTTCAGTGTGTCTTTGCTTTCATTCTTTGCTTTCTTTCTTTGCTGTATCTTTTTAAAAATCAAATTTTTACATTCAATCTTTTCTAGACTGGATCAAAAGCAACTCTTGGCTCCGAGGACGAGGCAAAGACGTCGGGCAGCGGTTCATCAACATTGAGTAATCCTTCAACTTCACCTATCAAAGATCTCAGCAATCCTGGTCTCAATTGGATTGGCGGCTTTTTGAGAGTAGATGAGGGAAAAGCCAAAGAAATTGAGCCACACTCCTCAAATTTTCGTGAAGAAGAGAAAGCACTTACAGTAACCGTTCACCCATGTCGACCCGGGCACACCGATCTACGCGTTTGTCAGGGATACTTCTCGGATTACCTTGGAAAGGTAAAGTTTCTAGAAGTTTACAGAGGTTTATAGAGGTTTCTAGCGGTTTCTAGAGGTTCCTAGAGGTTTCTAGAGGTTCCTAGAGGTTTATAGAGGTTTCTAGAGGTTTCTAGAAGTTTATAGAGGCTTCTAGAGGTTTATAGAGGTTTATAGAGGTTTCTAGAGGTTCTTAGAGGTTCTTAGAGGTTTCTAGAGGTTCCTAGAGGTTCTTAGAGGTTTCTAGAGGTTTCTAAAGGTTCATAGAGGTTCTAAGAGGTTCCTAGAGGTTTATAGAGGTTTATAGAGGTTTCTAAAAGTTTCTAGAAGTTTATAGAGGCTTCTAGAGGCTTCTAGAAGTTTATAGAGGCTTCTAGAAGTTTCTAGAAGTTTCTAGAGGCTTCTAGAGGTTTCTAGAGACTTCTGGAAGTTTACAGAGATTTCTAGAATTTACTATATATAAAAGGATATTGTTTGTCCGTTCGTCCATCTTTCCGTTCAAGTTCTCAGCTCCCCGTGAGCCGATTTACATGATTTTTAGTTTTTTAAGCTTAAAATTCTATGCATTTGTGCATCTGATATCTCGTTTTTTTTCAAAAAGCAAAAGTAGCCAAAGCCAAAGCCAAAAGTAAAAGCAAAAGCAAAAGCAAAAGCCAAAAGGCCAGAAGGCTCATAATCACACCCGAACTGATCTCACCTGCCTGCTCTGGTCCGGTAAAATTAGAGGCAAATTTTGGACCAACCCTGGTCCATCCCTAGTAAAAGTATTCTTGGATTAAGACTGAATGTCCTTTGCCCAGGCCAAGTCCTTTGCCCAGGCCAAGTCCTTTGCCCAGGCCAAGTCCTTTGCCCAGGCCAAGTCCTTTGCCCAGGCCAAGTCCTTTGCCCAGGCCAAGTCCTTTGCCCAGGCCAAGTCCTTTGCCCAGGCCAAGTCCTTTGCCCAGGCCAAGTCCTTTGCCCAGGCCAAGTCCTTTGCCCAGGCCAAGTCCTTTGCCCAGGCCAAGTCCTTTGCCCAGGCCAAGTCCTTTGCCCAGGCCAAGTCCTTTGCCCAGGCCAAGTCCTTTGCCCAGGCCAAGTCCTTTGCCCAGGCCAAGTCCTTTGCCCAGGCCAAGTCCTTTGCCCAGGCCAAGTCCTTTGCCCAGGCCAAGTCCTTTGCCCAGGCCAAGTCCTTTGCCCAGGCCAAGTCCTTTGCCCAGGCCAAGTCCTTTGCCCAGGCCAAGTCCTTTGCCCAGGCCTACCCAGGCCAAAAAAGGCCAAAGTTCTTACTATTAGCTTTACAGTCTACATTTTCACTTATAGGTTGAACAATGGGCAAACAGACACGGTGAGACGATGGGTGCTCAACTTTGGAAGGTCAGTTTAATGTACTTTGTGCTCAAATCTGTAAACACGCCCTTTCCGATGCACGGAATTCTGGATTTTTGCAGAAACGCTTTGAACTCTTGAGAAAAGAAAGAATTGAGTGAGTCAGAAACGGTGTGTTTACATTCTTTTGCGCACAAAGCCATTCCGATACTGGTAAGCTTGAAAAGTTGATTCATTTTTGAAATCCGCCTCGCAATTGAACTTTTTTCAAGGTTGAACAGCTTTCTAGAACAAGAAAAGAAACAGAACAGCTAAGGAATTAATCATTTAGTTATTCTGCTAAGTTTTGCTGTAAATGGATACGCACAGAATTGTAGGGTGCACAGAATTGTACAGAATTGTAGGGGCGGTAGTGCTGCGCGGTAGTGCTGCGCGGTAGTGCTGCGCGGTAGCGGTAGTGCTGCGCGGTAGTGCTGCGCGGTAGTGCTGCGCGGTAGCGGTAGTGCTGCGCGGTAGTGCTGCGCGGTAGTGCTGCGCGGTAGTGCTGCGCGGTAGTGCTGCGCGGTAGTGCTGCGCGGTAGTGCTGCGCGGTAGTGCTGCGCGGTAGTGCTGCGCGGTAGTGCTGCGCGGTAGTGCTGCGCGGTAGTGCTGCGCGGTAGTGCTGCGCGGTAGTGCTGCGCGGTAGTGCTGCGCGGTAGTGCTGCGCGGTAGTGCTGCGCGGTAGTGCTGCGCGGTAGTGCTGCGCGGTAGTGCTGCGCGGTAGTGCTGCGCGGTAGTGCTGCGCGGTAGTGCTGCGCGGTAGTGCTGCGCGGTAGTGCTGCGCGGTAGTGCTGCGCGGTAGTGCTGCGCGGTAGTGCTGCGCGGTAGTGCTGCGCGGTAGTGCTGCGCGGTAGTGCTGCGCGGTAGTGCTGCGCGGTAGTGCTGCGCGGTAGTGCTGCGCGGTAGTGCTGCGCGGTAGTGCTGCGCGGTAGTGCTGCGCGGTAGTGCTGCGCGGTAGTGCTGCGCGGTAGTGCTGCGCGGTAGTGCTGCGCGGTAGTGCTGCGCGGTAGTGCTGCGCGGTAGTGCTGCGCGGTAGTGCTGCGCGGTAGTGCTGCGCGGTAGTGCTGCGCGGTAGTGCTGCGCGGTAGCAATCTAACTTTGAGCTCAAATATCTTGGTGTTGGGCTGTCCAATTTAAATATTCTTGGTATTATTAGATGCGCCAAGTCTTTCTCTGTCAAATGGTACAAAAACTATTGAAATTGAACAGCCCAACACCAAGATATTTGAGCTCAAAGTTAGATTGCCAATGGCAAAGGGAGCGAGGCGCGTATCAAATGTCCCACAATTCTAAAAACTCGTCTTTTTCCATCTTTCTCTGCATTAATACGTTTTTAGGTTTAATTACTATAAAATTCGTGCTTTTTTAGCTCGATTATTGCAAATGCGAGGTTATCTTCCCAACAAAAATGGGCACATTTTTGATAAATTTCATTTTTTCGAATCACTTTTAAAGTCTTATATGAAACGAAAGAGGTTTTAAATTTCTAAATAAACTCATGAATCTAGTGAAAAAATATCCCTAGATTTTAAATATCTAAACGAAAAAACTGGAAAATCTTTTGGTTTTTGAGTAAATTATCGTTTTGTAGAGCGCAACGTATTGGGTTGTCCGGTTATGAATGCGCGTTTGTACTATTTTGTAAATTTCTCATGATATCGAACAGATGTATATGGGTGTTATATATCATTCGAAAGCTGAAGATCTCCTCTACATTTTGGAATAAAAAAGTTTTTGAATTCATTCAACTTTTTGGGAAATTGACTGCACAAAGGGAGAGGTCGTTTTCGAAAAAACCCATTCCAGCTTAGCTATTCCTCAAGTTTTATGGTGTAAAATAACCGCCCAGAAAAGAAAAGAAAAGATGCTCTGAAATTGTTATATTTTAAAAAAGTTGTATTGATATATCTATTAGGCAAACATCAAACGGTTAGCTCAATTTGAGCGGAGCCAAAACTTGATCCAAAGGCACCTCGGCTGGCTCTGAGTCCTGAGAGCTGGCTCTGAGTCCTGAGAGCTGGCTCTGAGTCCTGAGAGCTGGCTCTGAGTCCAGAGAGCTGGCTCTGAGTCCAGAGAGCTGGCTCTGAGTCCAGAGAGCTGGCTCTGAGTCCAGAGAGCTGGCTCTGAGTCCAGAGAGCTGGCTCTGAGTCCCGAGAGCCAAAACTTGATCCATTTTTTGGTCACCTCTTCTTCTGTGCAGTTAATTTGCCCAAAAGCTGAACAAATTCAAAAACTTTTTATATCAAAATGTAGATGAGATCGTCAGCTTTCGAATGACACTCATATATATCTTTTTCTTGATTTCGGTATCTTGAGAAATTTACAAAATAGTAAAAAACGCGCATTCATAACTGGACAACCCAATATATGCCGCACCGGTAGAAGCTTTAAGTAGACTTTGTGCTCACGGTAAACACTCCTGTTCTGGCGTACTCATTCCTCATTTTTCTTCGTTGTTACGGGAAAAGTGAAGAATTCAGTGCGCTAGAAAGAGTGTGCTTGCATTTGAGTACAAAGTACTAAAGTATAAAGTACACCAAGGCACCGTAACCCTTTCCATTGCAGGCTTGTTCTCTTCTCTCCGTCGTTCAACATGTTCCAACAATGTGTTGCAATGAGTTCCATTCCACATGCAAACAATTCGTTCAAGATCAATAATTCCTATATTTTCTGTGAATCGGGTTTTTCCTGGCTTTCTTTATCAATGCCTTTATTGCATAGTTTCTATATTTATTTAGAAAAATCAAGAGCTTTACATTCAAAGATGATTTTAGGTTTTTCTCTTTCTTTGATGATCAAATTTTTCAGGAATAAAGGATGCTATGAAGTGGAAAGTCGTCTATTTTATAAAACCTCTTCAATAGAACACATAGCTAAACTATTTTTGATTGTTTTGATTGAGTAACTGAACCAAGTTGCCGAGTTGCAGAATGGAGTGCAGCAGAAGGGAGCGCAGCAGAATGTAGAATCCAGAATGTACAGGGTGCGTCATAATTATTGCAACAAGATACTCAAGGCATTGCACACCAAGAAGTTTCACTGGAAGAAGATTTTTAAACAGAAATAGCTTTATTTAACAGTAACAAATAAGGAAACAAGAGATCATTCGATATGACCGCCTTTTGCCTTGATAACAGCCCTTAATCGGTTCGGATATGCCTCCACTGCGGCCCGAATGTCATCTTGAGCCCGAATCTTGAGGAGTCGCCTTCCATCCTTTGGTCAAAGACTTCTTCAAGGTCAAAGACTTCTTCAAAGAATCCAAACTTGTGTGTTTTCGAGAGCAGACATTAGCCTCTAAGATTGCCCAAATGGAAAAGTCCATCACATTGAGATCCGGTGAGTTTGGAGGCCATTCATCCTTGGTGATCACTGAGGGAAAGTTGGCCACACACCAGTCCTGAACCGTCTTCTTCGTGTGAGCGGGAGGCAATTAGGGAAGAATAAAGAAGATAGAACGCAAAACAACAAAAAAGGGGGCAAAAAATAAGAAAGCTGTTTGGAAAACGGTCTTTGAACTCTTGTTGTAATAATTATGACGCACCCTGTAGTGCAGCAGAATGTAGTGCAGCAGAATGTAGTGCTTTAAATCAAAGCATTGAAGAGCTTTCATGTAGGTTTTCCAGATTTTTCCAGAATCATAAAAAATATAAAAGCTGTTAAACTTTTTCGTTGCTCCCTATTTTCAAAATTCATCAAATCCTTCTTGTTTTCATGCTCGTTGATCTGTAATTTTTTTCTCTTTTCAGAATTAATTTGTTTTCTTTTGATTTTCGAGGCATTCCCTCCCAACTTGTTTCCCAGATCTAATTAGCATTTGAAAGAGAAATGAAAAGACGAAGGAAAAGACGACGAAAAGGGAAAAGGTGTGTGTGGGTGTGGATTAAGAATATTTTTGGGAATTTTTAAACCTTGGGACTGAATCGGGTAACTAAACCGCTAGGCTCGTAAACATTTTGGAAATCGCATTTGGACTCATCAGCCAGATGGTGGACCGGCCCAAAAAATCCAAGAAAGTCCAAGAGTTTCACCTAGCTCACCTAGCTCACCTAGCTCACCTAGCTCACCTAGCTCACCTAGCTCACCTAGCTCACCTAGCTCACCTAGCTCACCTAGCTCACCTAGCTCACCTAGCTCACCTAGCTCACCTAGCTCACCTAGCTCACCTAGCTCACCTAGCTCACCTAGCTCACCTAGCTCACCTAGCTCACCTAGCTCACCTAGCTCACCTAGCTCACCTAGATTCACCTAGATTCACCTAGATTCACCTAGATTCACCTAGATTCACCTAGATTCACCTAGATTCACCTAGATTCACCTAGATTCACCTAGATTCACCTAGATTCACCTAGATTCACCTAGATTCACCTAGATTCACCTAGATTCACCTAGATTCACCTAGATTCACCTAGATTCACCTAGATTCACCTAGATTCACCTAGATTCACCTAGATTCACAAGGACATGGCCCCATTCAGAAAGATCTCAACTGTTGTAAGCTTTGATTTAACAAAACCGCTCTGAAATAGCTTTTGATGACATGTGGCATTGAAGTAAGATCTTCCAACGCTTGAAAACCAGTGGCAAACCAAGCAAGGATCGCGCCTGAAATGAGACGTTTATCCACTAGACCACAGCTGCACTTTCTTCCAACGCTTGAGAATCAGCGGCAAAACAAGCAAGGATCGCGCCCGATAAAAGACGTTTATCCACTAGACCCCTGCACTTTCTTTCAAGGACTTTATAAGGTAAGTGCTAAAAATTCCATGCCAAATATCTTGCGTTTGAGGGGAACGAGGGCAAAAGTTATATACATATTCGTGATCAGCATGGTCGATTCTATAAGATCCATTTGGCCTCAACTCATTCGGCCTCAACTCATTTGGCCTTAACCCAGATGTCGACCTGAAGGACTTTCCCTGTAAAACCTAAATAGTGAGCCAGTGCGCTAGAGAGCAGCGCAGCGCTTATCCAGCGCTTATCCCGTAGCGCAAAGTACACCAAATATCGAGCTTCGAGTTGAAATTTTCATAGAAAGTTATTTCATAGAAAATTCTTTTAAAAATAACCCTAATAAACAATATTCCTAAATATGCTGACCTGAAGGACTTTCCCAAATAGTGAGTCAGTGCACTAGAGAATTTCTAATCACATAGCTAACCAATTTTTGTAATTGTTTTGATGTTTTTCGTAACTTTCAAATTAATTGTTTACCCTCACAAATTTTTCAAGAAGCGGAGGAGTTCTAGAGAAAAAAACCCCGAAAATTGGTCTTTGTTTCAACTTTTTTTTCCCATTTTTCCATTCATTTTCATCGAATTAATTGAAATTTCACGCCTCCACGATTTTTTTTTTTCGTTTTTCCCTAAATTTCCTTTAAGGTTCTTTTTTTCTAATTACATCCGATGAAAGAGAAAAATTCTCGAAAAGAACTCAATTTTCTCTTTCTTTTCTTTCTTCTCTTTCTTCTCTTTCTTCTCTTTCTTCTCTTTCTTCTCTTTCTTCTCTTTCTTCTCTTTCTTCTCTTTCTTCTCTTTCTCTTTCTCTTTCTTCTCTTTCTTCTCTTTCTCCTCTTTCTTCTCTTTCTTCTCTTTCTTCTCTTTCTTCTCTTTCTTCTCTTTCTTCTCTTTCTTCTCTTTCTTCTCTTTCTTCTCTTTCTTCTCTTTCTTCTCTTTCTTCTCTTTCTTCTCTTTCTTCTCTTCTTCTCTTTCTTCTCTTTCTTCTCTTTCTTCTCTTTCTTCTCTTTCTTCTCTTTCTTCTCTTTCTTCTCTTTCTTCTCTTTCTTCTCTTTCTTCTCTTCTTCTCTTTCTTCTCTTTCTTCTCTTTCTTCTCTTTCTTCTCTTTCTTCTCTTTCTTCTCTTTCTTCTCTTTCTTCTCTTTCTTCTCTTTCTTCTCTTTCTTCTCTTTCTCTTTCTCTTTCTTCTCTTTCTTCTCTTTCTCCTCTTTCTTCTCTTTCTTCTCTTTCTTCTCTTTCTTCTCTTTCTTCTCTTTCTTCTCTTTCTTCTCTTTCTTCTCTTTCTTCTCTTTCTTCTCTTCTTCTCTTTCTTCTCTTTCTTCTCTTTCTTCTCTTTCTTCTCTTTCTTCTCTTTCTTCTCTTCTTCTTCCGTTTTTCCCGTTTTTTCAATTGGATAAGGCCAATCAACGGACTGAAAGAAGAGAAAAATTCAAACGAACATTCAAACGAAAATCCAATTTTCAATTTCGACTCAATCATTTCGCAAAGCTCAATGAACATTTTTGACAAATATTTGCAATATTTGCATAATCAAAGTTTGCATTAGTGAATAGAATATTGGGGAATTGGAAAAGCAGTTAAAGAAATTAGTTAAGTTAGAAAGTTTGAAAGGCATACGAGAGTTAGAATGTTTTAAAGGCAATTGCTTTGGGGCAAACGGAACAGCGACAGCGAGACAGCGCACATTGGCGTGAAATGCGCTTTTTGATGAACCTTGATGAAAGCTATGTTCACTGTAGTTGCTCTCTTCTGAAAGCCTGAATTTCTTTTGAAATACACAGATCCGATTTGAGTTGATCCGATTTGAGTTGATCCGATTTGATTTGATCCGATCGATTTGGTCCACATTCCGATTCCACATTCCACACAAATTGGACGTTGCTATTAGGTAAATGCATAAGAAATGCGGATTTTGATCAAATCGGATCAACTCAAATCGGATCTCAAATCGGATCTGTGTATTTCAAAAGAAATTCAGGCTTTTGAGTTGATCCGATTTGATTTGGTCCGATTGGATTTAATCCGATTTGAGTTGATCCGATTTGAGTTGATCCGGTTTGATTTAATCCGATTTGAGTTGATCCGATTTGAGTTGATCCGGTTTGATTTGGTCCGATTGGATTTAATCCGATTTGAGTTGATCCGATTTGAGTTGATCCGGTTTGATTTAATCCGATTTGAGTTGATCCGATTTGAGTTGATCCGGTTTGATTTGGTCCGATTGGATTTAATCCGATTTGAGTTGATCCGATTTGATTTGATCCGATTTGATTTAATCCGATTTGAGTTGGTCCGATTTGATTTGATCCGATTTGAGTTGATCCGGTTTGATTTGATCCGATTTGATTTAATCCGATTTGAGTTGATCCGATTTGAGTTGATCCGGTTTGATTTGATCCGATTTGATTTAATCCGATTTGAGTTGATCCGATTTGAGTTGATCCGGTTTGATTTGGTCCGATTGGATTTAATCCGATTTGAGTTGATCCGATTTGATTTGATCCGATTTGATTTAATCCGATTTGAGTTGGTCCGATTTGATTTGATCCGATTTGAGTTGATCCGGTTTGATTTGATCCGATTTGATTTAATCCGATTTGAGTTGATCCGATTTAAGTTGATCCAATTGATTGAATTGATCAAAATCCGCATTTCTTATGCATTTAACTAATAGCAACGTCCAATTTGTGTGGCTAATTTCTGAATAAAATAGAAATTCTTTTTGAGCGATCGACTGGCAGCGCGCCAGATAGGGATCGACTTGTGCTCATTCAAGGACTTGTTAAGCTCGCTTTGAGACACCCTGTAATCTCAAGGCATTTTCAAAGGCAATCCGGGTAATTTTGCCCAAATTTTACTTGTAAATGATGAAAAAATAATTCTAGATCCGGTTTGGTGATGGCGAGGATCGAGCGGAGAGTCCACTGATCGGTCAAATATGGCACAGCGTCGGATAGTGATCTAGTGCTCATTCAGGTGCTTGTCAAATGAGTTGCATACATCCGATTGGGAAGTGTTTAATAGATAAATGTAGCCACGATTCAGGGCTACAATTCTCTATATAACACTTGACACTTTGAAATAAATTAACACCTACTTTTCGAATTAATAATTAACATCTACTGTGCGAGAGCTACTTTTTCAACTTTTCTACTTTTTCCGGATAATTTTGAGACATTCTGTGCATCAAAAAGTCGTATTATATTGTCTCTGTAATAAGGTAGAAGCATTTTAAGCTTGACTTTTCATTTTGGGCATTCAAAACTCCCCAAAACTGCCCCCCAAGAGTCGAATTTTCCGCCGATCCCCATTTCCCAAAAAAACGAGCTTTTTTTGGGCGACCAAATAGATAGATAAGGGCTAAAAAAACGTGAAAAGAACTAGGAAAAAAAGAAAAAAAACAAGTTCAGTTCAAACGATCGGATCACGAGGGAAAAAGAAAAATTTCGGAAAGAGTTCTGAAAAGAATTCTCATATAAACAACTCTTTGCCCTATCGCACTTTTCTTTTTCGAGCCAAGAGTCCATAAAGGCTGTTGTTGATCTCGGTGATCAATTGGAGTTTGCAAGAGAGCACAAACACTTAGAAAAAAGGATCTTTGAGCTAAAAATCTGGTGTTTTGTCTAGACTAGAGCCTTTGGTGTTTGCTGGGATCTGTGAAAATACTCTTGCATTGAATTTCTTCAGTTTTTTTTCACAGCACAAGCAAATTCATCATGAAAAAAAGTCAAGAAAGCTAGAAAAATAATCTGGCTGGGGGTCAGAAAAAGATTGGGCTTCCAGGGCTTACTGTAATCGAGTTTCTAAGAAATTTTCAACAAATTCAAGGGCTCTGGAACGCACACAAGAAATAAATCTCGCATTTCGGCCATTTCGCACTCGCATTTCGGCCTCGAAATTTCTTCAATGGTTCGAGCAATTGAAACACGTTTTAGCCTATTTTCTAGAGGAGATTTGCAACTTTCAAATAGTAACATTCAAATAGTAACATTCATCGAGTTTATAACATTCATCGATATCAAGTTTCTATCCTTGCAAATTTATGAAAATGTTGAAATCCGTATTTCTTTTGCATGTACCTAATACAAGTCAAGAAACTTCGCGCCAAATTTCTTCAGCCACCACTTTAGCCACTTCAGCCACGTAGCCAATAATTGCTAGTAAAATCCATAAATTTTATTTAAGAACTTGAAAAAGCATCAATTTTACTCCACGAAACAACATTTTAATTGACTGATCACAACTCTAACCTTATTTGCTCCAAAGATCTCATCAAAATTGTTTATTTGTCAGCTTCAGCAACGCATAATAAGCTCAATTTTCTTCATTTTTCAAGCATTCAAAAAACAGCTTCAAATCAGATCTTGCGTTTTCCAAAAAAACAAATTCAACTTCTGCAATATCAGCTCACTTTTCTTCATTTTCCCTTGCAGAGTGAACATCCGGAAACGAATTCCCGTGAGAATTTCTCAAATATTCAAAGAGAGCCGGAGAAATGACTGGCGTGGGTCGAAGCTGGGTCAAACCTGAGTCGAACCTGGGTCGGACCTGGATCGGACCTGGGTCGGACCTGGGTCGGACCTGGGTCGGACCTGGGTCGGACCTGGGTCGAATCTGAGTCGAACCTGGGTCGGACCTGGGTCGGACCTGGGTCGAACCTGGGTCGGACCTGGGTCGAACCTGGGTCGAACCTGGGTCGGAAACGGCTTCAAATCAGATCTTGCGCTTTCCAAAAAAACAAATTCAACTTCTGCAATATCAGCTCACTTTTCTTCATTTTCCCTTGCAGAGTGAACATCCGGAAACGAATTCCCGTGAGAATTCCTCAAATATTCAAAGAGAGCCGGAGAAATGGTGAACGAGTTTGAAGTATTCAGAAAAAAAGCCAAAAGAGAAAGAGAAAAAGAACTCGTTTTTTATTCCTCGGTAAACATCGGACTGGTCGCTCGTTCTGATTTTTTCCCGAGCTTCATTGAAACACAAATTTCTGAAAGTTTCTGAAAAGTGTCTCGTGAGAAACGTGACTCACAAGGAGAATCTCTGATTAGATTTCATGATTAGAGTTTAGATAATCCTTAATTATCTAATCCTTAACTATCTAATCCTTAATTATCTAAGCATAACTTTATAAGCTTTAATTTCATAGTAGCCAGGGATGGAAAGCTATATTCTAGGCTTTTTTGTTCTTCAGCTTAATCTGAATCTTCTTCAGCTTAATCTGAACCTCCTTTAGCTTAATCTGAATGTTCTTCAGCTTTAGCACTAGCACCCAGCTCAAAGATCAGCTTTTCTTCATAATCTTCACTTGATTGCCCTGTCTACATGTATGCTTTATGCATTATGCATTACCAAGAATTACCGCAACACACAAAAGTCCTGGCTTTTAACCAAATATGCAACCCATCTCGAAAAGTTAACTTAAATTTAATTAATTTAACTTAAATATCTTTATTCAACATATAACAGTAACAAATTAACAATTAAATTCAAATTTGCCTCCATCGGCAGTCAGACAAGCCTGCAAACGTTTGGGAAACGCGTTATCGAGCAAATAGGCATCATCGAGGCTCATCAAAGCTGATCAAAGCATGGGATCCATGCTTTGATCAGCGCCTTCTTCAAACTTTCCATATTTTTATGTGATTTTGAACATGCGCTGGCTTCAAGAACACTCCAGACTGAGTAATTCAATGGGTTAAGATCGGGTGAACTCAAAATACGAGATAGAGGCCACTCAAAATACGAGATGAAGTCCGGGAAGGCCTTTGAACAAAACTCTTGCCCTTTCTTTGCCTCTCTGCCCTTTCTTTGCGTTGTGAGCCGGCGCACCATCTTGTTGACAAGTCCAAATTCGATTTTTGAAGTGGCGTTGAGCCCACGGAACAGCCTCCTTCTTTAGCAAGTCCAAATAATTGACCGCATTTACGTTCACACCTTGAAGAACAAAGATCAATGGGGTCTTTCCATTGGCGGTTATCCCGGCAAAAATCACCACCGATGCAGGATGAGAACTGCGCGATACGGTGACGTTCGGCTGAGATTTTGCCCAAACTCGATCATTTTGCTTGTTGAGAATTCCCTCGACGGTAAATATCTTTTCATCGGTGCACAGGATGTTGTGGTGATCGATTTCGTTGAACCGTTGCAAAAGTTGGACACATCGGTCTTTTCGCTTGCTAATACTTCTCTAAAACTCTAATTTTAAGGGAAAGCTGTACTCATTTTTTTTTACGAGGAATTTCTTGGAGTCCACTTGTAAATAATAGAACAAAATGTTCTTGAATTGGTGGATTTGTTTTGCAAGAAATTCCAGTCAAACTTTTTCAAGAACTTTCTTATCAACCTAATATTAGGTTGGTGCCATTCCTCGAGCTGATTGGTTAGACGATCGCGATCGGTTAGACTCTTAGACATTGGTGACATTGGATCGCGCACTTTCTTGACTTTTTCACTAAATCTTAATTTTACAAATGTTAAATGTACCAAATGAATTACGGTTTCCACCATTGAAAAGATCTATATTTTCTCTGCAAAATGGCTGTTCGCAATTTAGATTTAGTGAAAAAGTCCGGTTATTTATGTTAACCCTTCGTTTGGATCAAAAATAGCGTTCGTTGCATGAAACGTTTCGTTGTATCGACGTTCGTTGTATCGAAGTTCGACTTTAGTAGCTCTAAACAGAGGTAGCAATATATAATCTTATTTCAAAACTAGATTCAAACTCCCCAACTCCCTGAAAGTTATCCAACCTAGTCAAACTTTCAGAACGAGATTTTTCTTCTGAATATTTAAACTTTCTGAAAGCTTTAGAAGATGTGCGAGTTCATCTTTTTTTGAGGAAACCCATTGAAAAAGCATTTTACTTCAAAAATGTGCATAAGCAATGTTTCTGAACAACAAAGTCAGTCTATTGAGGATAGAAAAGTGGATAAAGAAGTAGTTTTTGATTATTTAATTGAGAAATATTTGCAGAGAGAATTGAGAGAAGAATTGAGAAGATTTCTTTTGAGAAGAATCGGAAAATATTAGAATTGAGCTAAGAATGAAGTAAAATGCTAGAATTCTATGCTAGAATTCTATGCTAGAATGTTATGCTAGAATTCTATGCTAGAATTGCACGATTAGAGTTTGTTTTTTTGAAAGCTGCATGTCCCAATAGTCGATAGCTTGGGCTCCATCTAGTGAAGTACACAATGGAAGCGCGCACTTTGGAAACCCGAAACTCGGCTTAAAACGCATTTTCCCTATCTCTTGTTGTGTTTTTCGGAATCTACGCATTAAACTACCCCAGAAGAAGTGGTTTTAAAAGAAAAAAAAGCCCCTTGCTCAACATGACAGGCTCCAACATGACAGGCTCCAACATGACAGGCTCCAACATGACAGGCTCCAACATGACAGGCTCCAACATGACAGGCTCCAACATGACAGGCTTTAAGCTTCGAAGACTTCTGGTAGTTTAAAACCAAACACAATATTCTGCTCGAGTCTTTTTAAACGAACCAAATCGTAGGCGCTGCGGGCTTTGCGCTCTTCTTCCTCCTTCCTTCTGTTAGTTTGTTTTTTTTGAAAGCTGGGTGACTCTGGAAAGCTCCCGCAATCTTGTAGAGATAAAAGAAGAAAAGTATCCAGAAGAAAAGTATCCAGAAGAAAAGTATCCAGAAGAAAGTATCCAGAAGAAAAACAGCTCTACCTGATCAAAGTTAGTTAGATAACTGATCTCAGGTTAAGGATACTAGTTGTACGTCTGAACATGAGCCAAAACAAGAGCCTTAAGCCAGGCCTGTAGCTACAGTAACCCCAGAAAGTTACAGTCTAGATTCATCAGTTTCCTTGTACAGTAATTGATGCTTAAAACTGTAAATGTACCCTTTCTAATGCACTGAATTCTTCTTTTTTCTCATGGTAACGTTTTGATGCGCCAGAAGGTGAAGAAAATGCACTAGAAGTGCACTAGAAGGTATTCAGTGCACTAGAAGGGGTGCGTTTACAGTTTTCAGCATCAAGTAAACTGCAAAGAATAATTTTCGATAGTATTTGACCCTAAAAATTTCTGATTTTGGTAAACATTGAAAGTTTGCTTTACTTTCAAACTACTTTACTACTTTCAAACTTTACTTTACTACTTTTCACTCTACTTTCAAATCCCTTTATTAAAACAAATTTTTGACACAATTTGAATTTCTTTGGCCTTTTTTAGAGTTTTCTTTTCTTTCTTTCTTTTCTTTTCTTTTCTTGAAAGGAATTAATTGCTTCCTCTTGCCTATTTATGAGGAAGTTGAGGAAAATTCTCTCTTTTAAACTCTTTTAAAGGAGTATTTGTGTGCGTGAGTTTGATGAACACGCAAAAAGAGACTCGAATTATGAATTAGAAATTGAAGCTTGCTAAAGATGATTGATCAGAAAGATTCAGTCAAACAAATCACTCAAACAAATCATTGAAACAAATCATTGAAACAATTCATTGAAACAATTCATTCAAACAATTAATTCAAACAACAACAAACTGTTTTAACAAACTTTTAACAAACAACCTTTTTGAATCTCTTGAATTCAAAAAGTTAGCTTCGCTCCTTAGCTGTAAGCTGTCCTTAGCTGTAAGCTGTCCTTAGCTGTAAGCTGTCCTTAGCTGTAAGCTGTCCTTAGCTGTAAGCTGTCCTTAGCTGTAAGCTGTCCTTAGCTGTAAGCTGTCCTTAGCTGTAAGCTGTCCTTAGCTGTAAGCTGTCCTTAGCTGTAAGCTGTCCTTAGCTGTAAGCTGTCCTTAGCTGTAAGCTGTCCTTAGCTGTAAGCTGTCCTAAGCTGTAAGCTGTCCTAAGCTGTAAGCTGTCCTTAGCTGTAAGCTGTCCTAAGCTGTAAGCTGTCCTAAGCTGTAAGCTGTCCTAACAAACATTCAAACAATTCATTCAAACAATTCATTCAAACAACAACAAACTGTTTTAACAAACTTTTAACAAACAACCTTTTTGAATCTCTTGAATTCAAAAAGTTGAATCTCTATTATATAAAATGATCTCTGTCCGTCCGCACTACGGTCGTCCCCTTTGAGTATTTTAAAAAACGCTGAAACACGTGTCTCAAAATTTCATGTAGTTGTGTCTTTAAAAGCAATTGAGAAAAGGCAAAGAAGCTGAGTCGAACTGGCGAATAAAGACTGGCGTGGGTCGAAGCTGGGTTGAACCTGGGTTGAACTTGGGTCGAAGCTGGGTTGAACCTGGGTTGAACTTGGGTCGAAGCTGGGTTGAACCTGGGTTGAACCTGGGTCGAACCTCGTTCGTGTGCGCGTGAGGCAAGCGCCCTACCCGCCGGTGTAGCTTTCATTTTAGCTGAAATTTGCATGGTGCGCTTTTCTGGCATTCTGGGAAATTCTGGGAATTCTGGCAATCATTTTAACGATTTCTGAAGTTCTGCTGCATCTAAGAAACATATTTTTTATGTTTTTTCCTAGTGGAGAATGGTTTTTGAGAAAAAGAGAGTTAAACCAAAGCCTCCTTTTCTTTTCCAAGCCTCCATTTTTGCTGAAAAACTTTTTTCGCTATCTTAAATTCTCCACAACACACGAAATAGCATTCTATTCTTAAAACTGATGGCATTTTCTAAACTTAGTTCTAAACTTTCTTCAAATTCTCGATAATAATCATCATAGCATCACTTTAGTGCCAAAATAAGACACGATTTCCGTGTAGATTCCGGATTTTTCAAAATCTCGATCATAGTAATCCGAGCCGAGAGAGAAAAGTGAGAATTTGAGAATTTGAGATTTTTCGGCTTTTCCTGAACTCCAAAGATTGAGAGTAAAGTGGCCTCATTTTTTGGCTCGTTTAGATTCTATACTGACCAAAAAAAGGGGCAATTCAAGCTCTGGATTCCGGAAAAGTAGCAGAAAATGACCCGAAAAAGAAAGAGTTTTCCTCTTTTTCTTGCAAAAACTCGCCACAATTATCCATGAAACACATTTGTGGACAAATTGTGAACAAATTGTGAACAAATTGTGGATAAATTGTGGATATTGTGGCCAAATTGAGCAAATGTCCACAAATTGAGCAAAACAAGGTTTAAATATAGTTCCGTTTGATCGTTTGAGAATGAGAATTGCGAATTGAACTGGTCAATTTTAGTGAGGAAATTTGACTTTTGTTAGCCAAGCACACAATAGGCAGGGTTCGTCTAACAATGACAATTTTTTGAAGTCAGACTTTTGCCTGACCTGACTTTAATCCAGCTAGCAGACCAGACTTGTTCCAAAGACATCCAGCTAGCAGATCGGGCTTGTTCCAAAGACAATTTATGTGTGGCAGACTTCTGGCTTAACCGTTGCCCAGCCTGGGTTTACTGCAAGTCTATCCAAGTGCACAAGGATCAGCGTTGTTCTAAGCTGTTCTTCAGTGATAGATCTGAGCTTGAGTTGACCAGCACAACACGTCTATTGTCAGATAAATCCAGAGCCCGTGTGTTACGCTCCGGGAAAAGTTACGGGAAAGTACAGAGCTTCGGGAAAAGTTACGGGAAAGTACAGAGCTCCGGGAAAAGTTACGCTCCGGGAAAAGTCTCTAGTTTTTACAGCGGCAGCAAAGGCAAGGCGGTACCTTTGATCTTTCCGGTAAAACGTTCATGGTTCTCCGTACTTTTCCTAGGAAAATTTGCGGAAAGTTTTACCGGAAACTTTCTGGAAGAAAAGTAGGTTTCAAGGTTTGGCTGAAAATATTTTTGGGTAAACATTTGGGCAGTTGACAGATTTGCAGACATTCTCCATTTTTGACCTTTCCTCGCCCCTCAAAATAAGTCCACAATATTTTTGCAAACCTTTCATCAATCAGCAAACATTTTTTGGATTTTCCCTCGTTTTTCAAAAGCTTTAGATATTCAAGGGGTTCTTGGGTGAAAAGAAGGCCGACGGGAAAGAAAAAAGGGACATTCCCAGGACTTCCAAAGGGAAAAGAGGCCGATCAATGAGCCTTTTTTTTCTGAAAGCTTTAGGTTTCTCTTTTCTAAATGTTTCTCGGGATATGTTCCCTTGTGAGCTTCTAGAAGAGCTCTGAGAGGCTGGACTCTTTCCTCAGGAGGCTGGACTCTTTCCTTAGGAGTCAGGACTTTTTCCTCTCCTTTCCTAGAATGGAAATCCTTCCTCTCGCTTCGATAAGCAGTTCTTAAACGAGAAAAACTTTCAGTAAGTTGAAAACTTTCGGAAAGCTTTTGATTTGGAGATAAGGAGATAAGCATATACGTTTTTTTTTTTCGGTGTTCATCACTTGTGCTTTTCAAATGTTCAAAAATGTTCAAAAACCACCAAAGCCGAGAAACCAAAGGAAGAGGCTAAAGAAGAGGTAGAACAGCTGGTTTAGAGTTTTGATTATCCAATTGTAACATCTTTATAACAGTCCATTGAATACTGAAGCAATTTCTAATTGAAGATCTTAGCCTTGCCTTGGTTATGATCACGATAGTCGATACGATCCACCGGTTACGATAATCGGTGCAGATTTAGAGCATTTTAGTCGGTGCAGTTTAGAAAAGTTCTCAGCTTTCCCACCAAGATTACGGTATCAGTTGGTTATCAGTTGGCTTATCAATTTCTATTTTTAAACAAAAACAATCCTCTTCATACTACAATGCTTTCATTTTAACCCTCCATTTGATTCAAGATGTATTTCCGAGAAATTTTTGATTAAAAACCCCCTTCAAATAATTGTACTTGAAAAAGAATAAGAAATTTGATCCAAAGAACAACAAGAAAAACGAAGCTCTGTTTTTTTGTGAGGGATCAAATTTCTTTTCCGCTTCTTTCCCAAGCCTTAACGAGTAGTGAACCCAAGAGGTCCAATAAATATAAGCGATTCTCGCATTGGAGTCTACAAAGCTTGCCCAAGAGACCTCAGAATAATTGTTGCATCAATAATTTAGATCTAGATACGTTTTATGTCTGGAAAGTGTTTCGCTCGGGATTCTGAAGCTGGTGAGGAAGCTGAGAACTTTTCTAAACTGCGCCGGGATACTCTTGCTGTATTTTTCTCAAGCCAGTCCAGAAGTCAGGTCCTGGCTTGACTTGGCTTACAAGCCAGGCTTACAAGCCGGGCTTACAAGAGAAAGACAGTGAATCAAGCTGATTCTCAAACTCTATTCTAATCAACCTATTCTCAAACTTTCAATGGGTATGATGTTGCAGTTTCTTCAGTGAACTGTGACCCTGAATGAGAGCTCCTAGTGGGCCATTTTTGGTAAGCAGAACTGGCGCTGTGGGATGAACCAAACGTCGGGTTAAAGTGCCTAAGTGTCCACTCATGAGACCCCATGAAAGGCGTTCGTTGATATAGACAGCAGGACGGTGGCCATGGAAGTTGGTACCCGCTAAAGAGTGTGTAACAACTCACCTGCCGAATCAACCAGCCCTGAAAATGGATGGCGCTTCAGCGGACCACTTATACCCAACCGTTGCCGACTTGAGCGCAATGCCCGTCTGGTCGCAACGAGTAAGAGGTTAACGGTGCTTAACGAGCGGTGGTTTGCGTTGAAGGCTTTGGGCGTGGGTCCAGCTGGAGCTTCCATCGGTGCAGATCTTGGTGGTAGTAGCAAATATTCAAGCGAGATCCTTGAAGACTGAAGTGGGGAAGGGTTCCACGTGAACAGCAGTTGAATGTGGATTTTTGCCTCGAGATCAAATCCATCATGTAGATCTTATAGAATCGTCCATGAGATCCCAAATCAGTTTTTAGTTTTAGCAGAACGTTTCGCAAAAGTTTTATAAAAAAGCGAGAGTGGGACTCGAACTGATTAGGTGCTATATCATCTGACAATTCGCAACGCCTTTCTAGGGTTTCCCAACGCTTTTCTAGACTGAAAGGAAGTTAAAAAGAAACCCCAGAGAGCCTCTCGAGCGAAAAATCTATAATGCACTCTCCCATGATCTATAATGTATGAAGTCGAGGCGGTTTTTCTATGAATTGGAATCGAGAAAAGCCATTAGTTGTGGAGATCCAAAAACCAAACTCATTAGTTTTGAAGATCTTCGTGACTTTGAGCAAAATGCGAACGATGAGCAGAAAGATGAGGAGAACGATGAGCAGAACGATGAGGAGTTGTGATGAGAAAGTTATCTGAAAAAGTACTACCAAGTCTACAACAGTCTAAACAGTGCTACAACGATCCGAGTTTGGTTTTCCAGGTGTACTTTGTGTTCAAATTCTGTAAAACTAACTGTAAACTGTAAATTAAATTAAATCAAATCCGTATTGGAACCGTATTAGAGCAAAATCGGAGCCGTATTGGAACCGTATTGGAACCGTCAAATCAAATCAAATCAAATCAAATCTAGCGCACTCAAATCTTTCATTTCCACGTGACACAAACATTAAGTGGATTTTCGTGCCTGCATTTCAGTAGTTCAAAACTTTAGTTCTCCAAATTTATGTCTTAATCGTTAGCCAAAATACTCAGGGCTGTTCCAACTGGGTCCTAGTGTATATAAGCCGGGCCAGGAAAGGCCAGAGTCCGGTCATAAGTCTAGCTCAGACTGCACGTTTAAATGAAAACGAACGTTTCCGCGATTCGCTCAGCAACGCGACGCCTCAAAATCTCCCAAAAAGGAGCCAAAGACTTGCGACGAAGATGGGAACAAGTCATCAATGATAATTGAGAATATCTCATTGATTAATGTGCGTTTGTTTATGTTTTTTAGCAATAAACAGTTTTGTGACAAAAATCGACATTACTTTTTCCTCAACGTAATAGATATTTCGAGGTTAGATATTCTTATTGGGTTGGCCAATAAGAAATGAGTCACGTCAAAGGAATCAAAGTAATGAGTCACAGGGAAATTTTCCCGTAAAATTTTAGTTGGCGCTCATTAACCACTTTCAGAAATCACAGGGATTGACGAAGAAAAGCGTTTTTCGAAAAAAATAGAGTCTTTAATTGCAAACAACAGGTGGAAAAGTGACGGTTGATTGAAGATGGGATGAAGGGACAGATGGTCTTTTTCTCCATCAGTCCAAACTGATGGAGAAAAAGTTCTGAATGAAAACAGAAAATGATTCTCCATGATGTACTTTGTGCTTTCACAAATGTAAACGCACGAATTCGCGTGCTCTTGAATTACTTTTTTCTAGTAAATGCTGCGTCTGGTTGTTAAAAAAGCTAGTTTTTGTCCGGTCAAGTCAAGGCCAGACCAGTCAATGGCCTGGCAAGAAGACAGACAATAGCCTGAACTGACTTTACTCAGGAAGGCAGGCCAGAAGACAGTCTTTCTTCTTCCTCCTTGCTTCTCCCCCTTCTTCCCCTTCCTCTTCCTCTCTTCCCCTTCCTCTTCTTCTCTGGCAAGAAGCTACCGAATAGCTCAGTGGTTAGAGCAATTGCCTGAAAAGTAAAATGCCGACGTTTTCCCCTCGACGGTTCAATCCCCTTTCTACTTTTCTCGCCAATGCCTTCACTTCTTTATTGCTATTTGCTGTATCATCAGCCAAGACCTAAATCTCAACCCCATTCCTTTCACCTTATCAGCTAGAGTCAAGTGAGAACCTAGAAAATTCTTTGCATAGACTGGGCAAGAGGCTTAGAGGCTAATCGTAAGTTCTCATTCAAAAATTGATCATCTATGAAATTTTCTATAATCTATAACTATAATTATTCTATAATAGAGCGTTCGGGAATCAAATTTACGGTAAATACTTTAATAGAACGCCACTCCCATAATGGGCGTACAGTCGATGGGCGTATATGGGCGTACAGTCGGGTAGTCTAACTTTGAACGTCCCCCTTTCTTCGCACTCCTTTATGCTACAGTATGCGATTTGTGGCTCAAATGCTAGCCCTTGAAATCTAGTATTTTTTTGGTACCAAAAGTGTAATTGAGAAAAATATAGGGGTTGAGAAAAAGATGATTCAAAAAAAGCCAGGTAGTCAAAAGTAGACGCCTCGATGACACGATTTAGGCACTTTGACATAAAGAAACCTATCTTGGTGTCAGAAGAAAAAAGATAGAGCACAAAAAGTTTGGTATAAAGGCAAATTTTCAGAGAAATTCTTTCAACCGTAGAGGTTTTTGATCGAATTTTGTGAGATCGAATTTCGAATTTAGTTTTCGCGTTTAGATTTTCATGAAAACGGGCCCAGATTTGCTTAAAAGGATAGAAAAATAAACTAGAAACTATTTTCTATTGAGAGGAAATCGTAGATGAATTGGTGAATTTGTCATTTGAATAGATTTATCAAGAAAAACCATCAAGGCCGATTCAAAAAGTTTCTTCGTTTCGTTTCGTTTCGTTTCGTACTTCCGTTCTAGTAAAGTTCTAGTACTAGTACTAGTACTAGCAAAGTTCTAGTACTAGTACTAGTAAAGTTCTAGTACTAGTACTAGTAAAGTTCTAGTACTAATACTAGTAAAGTTCTAGTAGTAGTACTAGTAAAGTTCTAGTAGTAGTACTAGTAAAGTTCTAGTACTAGTACTAGTAAAGTTAGACAATATTAGACTAGAAAGTTCTAGTACTAGTACTAGCAAAGTTCTAGTACTAGTAAAGTTCTCTATTAAACTTATAATTCAGATGCTTTATGGGGTTTTTGACTGTATTATGGTTTTACTTTAGATTCCTTTCAAAAGGTTAAGTCATCAGCTGGCTTTTCAAGTCATCAGCTGGCTTTTCAAGTCATCTGCTGGCTTTTCAAGTCATCAGCTGGCTTTTCAAGTCATCTGCTGGCTTTTCAAGTCATCAGCTGGCTTTTCAAGTCATCTGCTGGCTAATAACCGATCTGAAATCTAACTCAAGGTCTAATTTGATCTAAAATACTAATGACTTTCAAGTGTTTCTCTCATTCGATCTCTCGTCTCTTTGCAAAAAAGCTAACAATCATGGGATGCTCGCCAAAAATCAGCTGCTAGCAGAGAAAGAGAGGGACGAAAATAAACAGGGTGAACGGTGCCGGCCCCAGGCACGACCGGGGTGAACAGAGATACTAAAAAGATTTGATGTTTTGGGAGTACATAGAGGACACACGTGATCTGGGTGAGATCTAGTGCATTCCCTTTCACCTTTTTTCAACTGCCCAATAAATTCTCTGGAACAAAACAACAATATTAGACTAGAAATATCCAAAGGCCAATCATCAGTCACTAGAATTCTTAGGTCGTTACTCAAATCCAGGCCAGATGTGTCCTATATACTAGTCATGTTTCGATCGGTCCGGTTCGGTCCGGTCCAGTTCGGTCGGTCGGTTCGGTCGGTCCAGTTCAGTCGGTCGGTTGGTCGGTCCGGTTCGATCCATCGGTCCGATCTGGTCGATCGGTCCAGTTCGGTCGGTCGGTCCGATCCAGTCGGTTGGTCCAGTTCAGTCGGTTGGTCCAGCTCAGTCGGTTGGTCCAGCTCAGTCGGTTGGTCCAGCTCAGTCGGTTCGGTTGGTCGGTCTGGTTCGATCGATCGGTCCGATCCGGTCGATCGGTTCGTTTCGGTCGGTCGGTTCGGTCGGTCCGGTCCGGTCGGTCGATCGAATCCGTTTCGGTCGGTCCTGTCCGGTCGGTTGGTCGGTCCGGTTCGATCCATCGGTCCGATCCGATCCGGTCGATCGGTCCAGTTCGGTCGGTACAGTTCGGTCCTGTCCGGTCGGTTGGTCGGTCCGGTTCGATCGATCGGTCCGATCCGATCCGGTCGATCGGTCCAGTTCGGTCGGTACAGTTCGGTCGATCGGCCCGGTTCGTTTCGGTCGGTCGGCCGGTCCGGTTGGTCGGTCCAGTTCGGTCGATCGGCCCGGTTCGTTTCGGTCGGTCGGTCGGTCCGGTTCGGTCGGTCGATGGTCCGGTTCGGTCGGTCGATGGTCCGGTTCGGTCTCAGTTTTTCGACCGACCGCGGTTCAAAAAACGGGACCGGACTGATTAGGACATAACCGACCGTTTGCACCGGTCCGATACAAGTCTACGATACACTGTATATGGTCTACTAGTCTACTATACACTTCAGTATACGGTAACGAATCCAGTACATAGTATTGTTTGGGTTATCAGAGCTGTTTCGCATTTATAAACACCCCTTTCCCTCATTGGTTTTATTGTGTCTCACGTGTTCTCCAATTTCCTTTGTGCCCGATGTGATTCCTGTGTTCTTTGGGGAAAACAGATTGATATCAATTTTTTTGATACCAGTGTTGCAATTTGCGATTTCTTGAGTCAATAGATAAAAATCAATAGATAAAAAGCAATAGAAAAAGTTTTAGCTTCATTTTTCAGCTTCAGAGCTATATTTGGCTTTGGAATTGAAAGCCTTTTAACAATTGTTAGATTTGCGTACAAGTTTGAATAGCTGGACAAGTGGACCAGTGCAGAGATGACTGGTAAACTGGAAAACGATCCAAAAGAACCCATAGAACTGGACCAATAGAACGAATCAATAGAACTGGCCGTACAATGGTTGGCTGGCTGTACAATGGTTGTACTACAACACTTGTAACAGGCACTACAACACTTGCAACAGGTACTACAACACTCCTTCACTCAGGCTCTTTAAACCGTGGCTTAGCTACCGTAACCCTTGGCTTAGTTTAGAAGTAATGCCTTAAAAAAGTGCTAAAACTAATCTTACTAGGGTCTTGCTAGTCTTACCATCTTAATAAGAGAACTTTTTAGACTCAAACCAACTTCAAGTCCAGAGAAAATGTCTGCTAAATATTCTTTGATTCTTTATACTATTTTGCTCAATCAAAAGTTCAACAAAGGCTTCTATTGGGCTCATTTTTGGACAGAGCAAAAGACGAAAGACGGCGCGACAAAGCTGAACCCAAATCCTCGTTGTTGTCTGGAAAAACGCAATCAAGAAACTTTTGGGATTTATGAAATTTGATTTGAAGTTGGGAAACGGGTTCTTTGGTCTAAAAGACAAAGCTTATTTTGAGATATTTTTAGTCTAAAAGAAGAACATACTAGACTAGAATAGATAGAAGATAGAACTAGTTAAAAGCTTAACAAGATAAAACTAGTTAAAAGCTTAACAAGATAAAACTAGATAAATGCTTAACAATATCTATTCAACGAGATCCTTTGGATGACCGTAAACTAAAACCAAAACTAAAACCAAAACTAAAACTAAAACCTAAACGAAATTAACCGTAAACTTTGAGATTAAATGACTTGTAATCTAAAGAAACAACAGGAAAACTAGCTTCACTAATAAACAATAAACTTGTACTAATAAACGACTATTTTTGGTGTCAAGTTTTTGAAGGATTTTGTTCTATATTTCAGTTCTATATTTTCAGTTCTATATCTCAGTTCTATATCGCAGAAAGTTCTCAGTAAGTTTGTACTAGTTTGTACTAGTTCCACTTGCACAAGTATGCCATTCATTTCTAAGTGAAGAGCGCGTGCGTGAAGAGTTGACTGTTAAGCTTGTGTGAGACAATCCATTCCAGATCTGATGATTTTTGTTTGACTTGATGCTGCAAACGTTCTAACGCAAACGTGCTGAAAAATGTGAAATCCTCAAAGGCGAGACCCTTGAATTTATCGGGAGCACATTTCCCACTTACGATTGAAGTCACTAATAGTAATGCACGTACGATTGAAGTCACTTTTAGGAACCGATTTACCACTACAGTAAGTTTGTACTAGTTTGTGCTAGTTTGTACTAGTTTGTACTAGTTTTCAAGAAGAGATTTAGAACGATCGAATGAATATAATACCGACTATTTTTAGGAAGCTCTTTAGGAAGCTCTTCTAATAGAAGCTCATTAGGAAGCTCTTCTAATAGAAGCTCTTTAGGAAGCTCTTCTAATAGAAGCTCTTTAGGAAGCTCTTCTAATAGAAGCTCATTAGGAAGCTCTTCTAATAGAAGCTCTTTAGGAAGCTCTTCTAATAGAAGCTCTTTAGGAAGCTCTTCTAATAGAAGCTCATTAGGAAGCTCCTTCTAATAGAAGCTCTTTAGGAAGCTCTTCTAATAGAAGCTCTTTAGGAAGCTCTTCTAATAGAAGCTCTTTTAGGGAAGCTCTTCTAATAGAAGCTCTTTAGGAAGCTCCTTCTAATAGAAGCTCTTTAGGAAGCTCTTCTAATAGAAGCTCTTTAGGAAGCTCTTCTAATAGAAGCTCTTTAGGAAGCTCTTCTAATAGAAGCTCTTTAGGAAGCTCTTCTAATAGAAGCTCTTTAGGAAGCTCTTCTAATAAAAGACCTTCCCAAAAATCCATCAAACCCCGATCAATCCATAAGCAAGCTATCACAAGATTTCGCACCAAAGAAAAAGCGGGTGGTGTCACGTGTCGTATTGCTATTGCTCATTGTCTATGGCTCTTTTCCGCAATCCTTCTTTGGGGTGAGGAATGGAGGACAAAGAGAACCCTCGCTGTGCCCTTTCACTCTTTCCTGCAATCCACGGATTCTTATAAGAATCTAGCGAGATAAGCACTTATAAGAACCTGTGCATGATCTACAATTGACATAGAAAAAACAAGCATAGTACCGTTTTTATAAAAGATATACAGCTCAAATAAATACGATAGTACTATTTTGTTTTGTTCTGATAATTTTAGTTGATAATCTGATCATTTTGTTAATGCAAAATCTCCTGTTTCATTACGATAAAGTTCCAGAGACGTAAAACAATGAAATGTTTAGTAATCTAGTAATCTATATAAAGCAGACGGACGGAAGGGACGTCTGTCCGTTCGTCTGTCCGTTCGTTTGTCCGTTCGTCTGTCCGTTCGTCTGTCCGTCCGACTGTCCGTTCGTCTGTCCGTCCGACTGTCCGTTCGTTTGTCCGTTCGTCTGTCCGTTCGTCTGTCCGTCCGACTGTCCGTTCGTCTGTCCGTTCGTCTGTCCGTTCGTCTGTCCGTTCGTCTGTCCGTTCGTTCGTCTGTTCGTCTGTCCGTTCGTTCGTCTGTTCGTCCGTCTGCCCGTTCGTTCGTCTGTGCACAGCCATTGGCAAAAAGGGGCGGGGCTTAGATTCACGGAAAATGTGGACCTCTCTGGTGAAAACGTTAATGAGCGTCCGTCGATCCGTCTGTCCGTTCGTCCGTTCGTCCGTCTGTCCGTTCGTCTGTCCGTTCGTCCGTCTGTGCGCAGTCACGGTAACGGATCCAGACTTTAACATTGTAATGCTTAAGATTAGTTTAAGATTTAAGACGAGATTGTAAGCTCTAACTAGAAAAAGGCACGAATTCAAGGTGCTTTTGTGCTTTTGCTTTAACAGATGCTTTAAAAGGCATCTTTCAAGCTGAGAGGAAGGATCCGTTGGTGGCCCAGTGGGTAACGCATTAGGCTCTCAGTCACAAGATGATGGTTCGGTCCTTTGTTCAGCTTTTTTTGCTTTTCTTTTATAGCAACTTTTATAGCCATTTTGTAGCTAATTGCATTATGGTTTTTCTTTCAATATCTGAATCATAAATTGCTCGTATTCCATGCAAATTTATACTAAAATTCAAGATTTAAATCCAAACTAAATACTCTTTTCAAAAAGCAAATCAAAAGAAATTAACGAGAATGAAAATCGATAACAAAATATTGATTGATTGATTGATTGATTGATTGACATTGATTGCAAAGCTTTTGGCCTTGGCCCCAAAATATTACCCTTAAAGTATTACCCTTAAAGTATTACCCTTAGAGTTGACGTGTGTTTTCTAAATCGTGGAGATGTGTTTAAGCGGATAGCTGAAATTTTATGAATGATCTCAAAAATTATCTTTCATTCCATTTGTTTTATTTTATTTTATTTTATTTTTCCGATGTCGTTGTCCTCGTTATCGTTTCTTCAAATCGCAAAAATCTTTTCCTTTTTCCTTTTCTTTCTTTTCTTTTCATTCAAACGTGTGATCGAACTGGATTCCTTGCAAAAAAAACCATAGACACACAGCATTGATTCACTTCGAAGAAAAGAGAAATTCGAAAAATTCGTAAAAAATTCGTAAAAACGGCATTTTCTCGGATCTTTACACCTTGTGGATCTTGTTCTTGGGTAGAATTTTCACATTTACTCAATTTTCTTTAACATAACAATTTCTCTTGGTGTACTTTGTGCACCGAAATCTGTAATCTGCCCTTTCTAGTGCGCTGAGGTTTGTAATAGAATTTTTCTTGTGGCACCAATCGTTGCTAGAAAGAAAATTGAATGAATTGTGTTGACCAGAAAGTGTTTTCGTCTGTTCGTCCGTCCGTTCGTCTGTCCGTCCGTCCGTCTGTCTGTTTCTGCTACAGCCAAAGTTTCTGTTACACACGTGAACTACGGCCGCGCCACGTTGAAATTCTATTTGTCTGGAAACCAGATTCTTATATAAAATCAGATTCTTATATAAAAACAGATTCTTATATAAAGCCAATTCTTCTATAAAACCAATTCTTATATAAAGCCAATTCTTCTATAAAGCCAGATTCTTATATAAAGCCAATTCTTCTATAAAACCAGATTCTTATATAAAACCAATTCTTCTATAAAACCAGATTCTTATATAAAACCAGATTCTTATATAAAGCCAATTCTTCTATAAAACCAATTCTTCTATAAAACCAATTCTTATATTCGTCTCAAAGTCTCAAAGTGCACGCAAAGAACATGTCAAAGACAGAAAATTGCTTCCCCAATCTCCCCCCGTTTCCACTATCATCTCGAGACCAAAAAATCACTCAGCTGCTCCATCTCGTCTTTCATTTAGCCCTGGGAGAAGAAAACGAAAAAAATTGTCTCTACAAATTTCCTCATCGTCTCATTTCTTCTTTTGATGAGTCAGTTGGCCAATGTCTCGTGCTCATTTCAATCTTTTTTCACAAGTTGACGAGAAGTGTTCAGTTGTTTAGATCAAGAAAAAGTCAACCCCGTGATTCGGCACTTTTTGGCCTCATTCGGCAAAAAGCCCGTGATCTAGACACAAAAAAAGTGAACTTTAGTACTTTACGGTGAGAGCTAGACGAAATTTTGAGAGAAGTTTACTGATTGGTGTTAGACATGAGCAATACAAATCTAAAAATGATGAAACGGACCGCGTACTCGCGCGTAATCGAAGCAATCGAGGCTACAAAGGCTACAAAGGCTATAAACCACTGTAACTTTCTTTAGCATTGTTATTTTTGAGTGTGCTTTTGTTCATTGCTTTTAATCAAGAACTACTAAAATCATCCTGTTTTCAATGGTAGACTTCTTCTATGTACTTTGTGCTCAAATGTGGTAAACACATTCACTCTAGCAAACGAGAAAGGCGATCATTTCCTTATTTTAACCACAAATTCTCCCGTAATCAGACTAAGTGTTTCCCCTCAAGAAAACACCCCAAGAATGGCTTTAAAAAGAGCCAGGAGAATCTTAATAAGCGGTACACAAAAAAGCGCCTGACTCGCCTTCTTTTCTTCTTTTCCTTTTCTTTTTCTTTTTCCTTTTCACCTCCAGACTCCACACTAGAAATTGTTTTGTTTTGTGTGTTGCCCCAGAAATTTCCACACCTTGTTTACTTCAGCAAAAATTATTTTCTGCTTTTTGATCGATTTCTGATCGTTTTCTTTTCGATCTTCAATAACATGTCTGTAAAATTTTTGTGATCATGTTTTAAGGCTAAATTGGAAATGCTTTTTTGAAAATATTTATCAGAATCGGATATCGGAATCGGACATCGGAAACTGAGATCGGAAATTTGGTTTGATACATGAGTTGAGCAGCGTTTAACTGATTTACGATGAGGCTGGAAATCTCTAGGAGCCATTTTCGAGGCTTGGTTGCCGTTCACTGTGATGGGAACGTATGGATCGAGAGCTTTGATGCTTCTGAGTATGGATGGAAAGCTTTGATGCTTCTGAGTATGCATGGAAAGCTTTGGTGTTTCTGAGTATGGATGGAGAGCTTTGATGCTTCTGAGTATGCATGGAAAGCTTTGGTGCTTCTGAGCAGCTGTCTTTCTTCTGTTTTTCTGTCCTTGGCTTTCTTCGCCATTTGCTTTCTTCGCCATTTGCTTTCTTCGCCATTTGCTTTCTTCGCCATTTGCTTTCTTCGCCATTTGCTTTCTTCGCCATTTGCTTTCTTCGCCATTTGCTTTCTTCGCCATTTGCTTTCTTCGCCATTTGCAGCATGATAGGTATTCTCTCAATGGTCTCGCGAAAATGAATTCACTTCTAAAACCGGAGCTAAAGCTAAGCCAAATTCAAAAGAATTTGATTTCTAGTGGCTTCCCGAGTCGGCTCGATACTATATGATCGAAATCATCCGGAAAAATCATTAGGTCATCCGGAAAAAGCTTTAGCTACACTTATGGCTGGAACGATGAGGCTGGAATTGAACTTGGTACCAAAAATGGGTGAGGCTGGAATTGAACTTGGTACCAAAAACCAAAAACTCGCTTACGAACCACTCAGCCAAGCTCAGCCATGAGTACAAGCTTTCAGCTCAGCAATTCTCAAGAGCAATTTAGCCTTAGCCTTAGCTTTAGCCTTAACAAATTCACGACAATTCGATCAACCGATGGCATACTAATGACGATTGTTTTTGGGGTTTTTAAAGGCTTTTTTGATTTAACAGCAAACTAGGAGAGTTCGGAATCAGCATCTAAGACTCTAAAAGTTGCACTGAATCTCAAATCGATTCTAATTTTAGACCATGCCTTGTAAGCCTATATAAAATTTCCATTTTTAGGAGTATTTTTCAAAAGCTAAAGCTCTTTTTTGTCTATTTTTAGCCCCACATGGAGAGGAGGCTAGATTGCGATCGTTATTACGCTGTGACCTTTTTTTTGTGTTCACAAAGGAGATGTCTGTTTTCGTTTTCGAAAGCTACTGAAAGTGTGTGTTTTCATTTTGAAAGCTGAAGAGTATATATGTTTTTCATATATTTCTAAACATAAAAAATTAGATATGTAAGTGGGTATTGATGTTGCATCAGTGTATTGCTCTACTTATTTTGAGTCATAGTACACAGCTATAGCACAGAAACTTTAGATATCTAGCAGGGTGTTGGGTTTAGGAATATATTCAAGGTAATAAAGTAAAGTAAGGCTTAGGTTCGGCTTTGGCTTTGGCTTGGTTCAGGCTTAGGCTTGGCTTAGGCTTGGCTTTGGCTGGCTTTGGCTTGGCTTAGGCTTGGCTTAGGCTTGGCTTAGGCTGGCTTAGGCTTGGCTTTGGCTTAGCTTAGGCTTG
Source organism: Mesorhabditis belari (assembly GCA_958450365.1). Classification (NCBI taxonomy): domain Eukaryota; kingdom Metazoa; phylum Nematoda; class Chromadorea; order Rhabditida; family Rhabditidae; genus Mesorhabditis; species Mesorhabditis belari. The sequence goes on from CAUEEP010000219.1 coordinate 115,902, forward strand.
GATTTGGCTTGGCTTAGGCTTGGATTTGGCTTGGCTTGGCTTTGGCTTGACTTAGGCTTGGCTTGGCTTTGGCTTTGGCTTGACTTAGGCTTGGCTTAGGCTTGGCTTAGGCTTGGCTTAGGCTTGGCTTAGGCTTGGCTTAGGCATAGGCTTGGCTTTGGCTTGACTTAGGCTTGGCTTAGGCTTGGCTTTGGCTTGACTTAGGCTTGGCTTAGGCTTGGCTTAGGCTTGGCTTAGGCATAGGCTTGGCTTTGGCTTAGGCTTGGCTTAGATTTGGCTTAGGCTTAGGCTTTGCCTTGCTTTGGCTGAGAAAGATTTCCGAAGTGGGGATTGAACCCTTGATCTTTTGCTTTCCAGGCAGATGCTCTGGCACTGAGCTATCCGTTATCTAGGCCAGAGAGGAAAGAGGTAATTGAAAGAGAAGAGGCAGGAAGAACAAAGTTAAACATATAGCCAGAGAAGCAAACAACTTACAATCAATTAGAA
>CAUEEP010000220.1:0-11902 GCA_958450365.1 Mesorhabditis belari
CCAACAAATTTACTGGTAAGCCCACAATGCCAAGATCAGATTTTCTTCAAAGCAAATTTCTAGCAAAGCAAATCACCACCTTATTTCAGACATTAACACGCCCATTAACAGCTTGCTTTCGAATTGATTTTGCAAAAAAACCTTTCCAAGTGCTTATTCATAAATTTTTGAAAGATGAGCTTGGAAATGAAAATTTTTCAATCATTGAATTGTTCGCTTTGCAAATCACCGTGTAAGTTTTATCGGTCATACTTCTATTACAATCCTAATAGTTTCGCTGAAAAAAATTGAAGCCATTACGCTTTTTCTTTATTTTGATATCATCAATTCTATTCTTCATACTCTTCTATCAGGTTGGCAACTAAATAATGGCCCTTTTCAGTAAAAACAAAAAATTTATTAACAAGATGAACAAATATCAACATCAATCCAAAAGGTATTCTCCGTCATTCTTTATTACTTCTTTTCACTTTTGACGGAGCAACTGGATTCCTCTCTTGGACTGGACACCAGAAAAATTCTTCTGGTTGATCGTCAAAGAACTTCTGCACTGAAATTCGGACTTCGTCAAGGTCATTGAACTTTTTCTCGGCTAGAAAGTGTTGCATCGATCGAAAAAGATGGTAATCACTAGGCCCCATATCCGGGCTGTATGGCGCATGAGGAAGAACATTCCAGCCCAACTCCTCGGTTTTCTCCATTGTAAGTTTTGCAATGTGTGGTTTTGCGTTATCATGGAGAAAATGAATTGAAGAGGGTTCGAGTCCTTGAGAGCGAATTGCTTGATCTACACGATGTAGTTGAGACGAATAGAGTTCTGAATTAACCGTTTGCCGCCTTTGAGAACCTCGAAATGCACCAACCCACGAGAACTCCACCACACACAGAGGAGAGTTTTCTTTGAGTGAATATCCGGCTTCGGAGTTGGTTTTGGGTCTTCGTTTGTGCTAAGCCACTGTCGTTTTCGCGTTCGATTATCATAAAAGATCCATTTTTCATCAGAAGTGACAATGGAATCCAAGAAGCTTCCCTTTTTCGCAAGTTTTAGTAGTATTCCAGCTGTGATAACACGAGAAGCCTTATTTTCTTCGCTCAGTTCATGCGGAATCCACTTTCCACTGCGGTTACTTTTCCCCAATGCATGAAGTCGCTTTTCGATTGCAGTATGCGAAAAGCCCAATCGATCCCCTAGCTCGCGTGATGTTTGACTTGGATCCTCCTTTAAAGCTGCTTCCAAAGTATCGTTCTGCAGAAGTTCGGGTCGTCCTTGGCGAGGCTCATCTTCAAGACTTTCATCCCCTTCCTTGAACCGTCGATACCATCTCTTACATTGTGTTTCGGAAAGAGCTTCATCACCAAAAACTCGCAATAAATCTCTGTGGGATTCGGCAGCTGTTTTGTCTTGTTTGTAGTCGTACCAGAGACAGACACGCATTCGATATTTGAGATCTTCCATTTCTAAACAAAATTATTTGAAAAGTATCAAATCAAGGAAAGTAAAAAACGTATAATAATGCACCAGAAATTCAGTAATATTCAATTAACAACAAGCGAGGGTAGATTAAACGCAAAGATTAAAAGATTTTATCAAAAAACGGCGAGGGCCATTATTTAGTTGCCAACCTAATAATTCAAATTCAGAAAAAGATCCAAAATACCCGCGGCAATTGGCGTGCGGGCAAGCGGTTTGTGCGGAATGCTGGAACAAGGAGAAACTATTGGAGAAAGTGCAGCAAAAGCATCGATGTGACTCTGAATGGGAATTTTTGCGTAGATTAGATAAACATATGCATCAGGTAGATGGAATAATATTATAAATCAAAAATGATTAGGTCAGTTGGCGGCATGGGGATGTACAATTACCCACACTCAGTTCAAATCCACATTTTGAACTTTGTTTTGAACAACCTAATCGAAATTCAGTAAATGGAATAATATCATAAATCTAGAATGGTTAGGTCAATTGGCGGCGTGAGGATGTACAGGGTGGGGATGTACAATTACCCGCACTCAGTTCAAATTCACATTTTGAACTTTGATCCCTAAGCGATTTCATTATTTTCTAGAAATAATAAGTGAAAAAGAGTAAATGAAGCTGATTTTCTTTGATTCTGAGGCATTGACATTGACAAGCCAAAAATTCTGAGGCCAATCGGTTTTGATGGAACGGATGAATGGAGTTCGATTGAGAATAATCTTGATTTAATCCTTTAATTCGATGCAACTTTCAAAATAAATATGTGAGCAAAAGAAAATTATCTTTTTGGCAATTTAAATAAGAATTCTTGCAAAGCATAAACTTTTTCCCGAATTTTTGAATTTCTTTTCCATTTCCATCACGTCTTATCACCCAATTTGACTCCATTTTCACTCATTTCCTCTTTTCAAATCGATTTCTTTTCTTTTTTTGCCGATTTTTAGAAAGATGAGCTCGGAATTGAAGATTTTCCACTCATTGAACTGTTCTCTTTGCGCATCTCCTTGTGAGTTTTATCAATTACAAGAAGAAAAAGGGATTTTGGAAAGATTCAAAACTTCCTTGTTGAATTTTGCTAAAAATGATTTGTTCTAGTGTCTGAGATCAGTCATATTAATTATCACTTTCTCTTGTATTTGAGTCAAATCCTGGTTTTCAGATTCAAAATCCAGTAATGATCCCAAATATCCATATGAATCAGTATGTGGAAAAGCGATTTGTGGAGAATGTTGTAAAGAGGAGCAACGGTTGAAAAAAGAAGAAAGAAGACATCAATGTGACTTTCAATTGCATTGTTATTATCCTTACAAATTCCGCAGCTTCTTCCGTGGTAACATAATCTCCCGTTGACGAATCCTGATTCGAATCATTTCAGATCTTTTTAACGATCCATCAATTATCGAATCTCCGAATGGAAATGGATGGCTTCTTTCAGAGGTTAAGAAGCTATTTTTCATTAACCAAGTTCAGTAAAATCTTCAGCCAATCACCATTCCACTCAAGTGTTCGAAATGTGATGTTAAATGTGAGAAGATAGAGATTAATCCAAAAATTGTATTAAGACTCAATGGAGAAAGATGAAAGCAAACCCGTTATTCTGTTTTGTAACCACCCAATTTGCACAGAATCTTATTTAACGCATCAGAAAGCTGATTCTTCTCCTGAATGGTTTTGGATGGAATGTTCAATTTGTAACGATTCTTATTCTTATCCAAAATCAATGGAAATGAGAAATAATTGGCTACGAGGTAGAGGAGAAAATTCGTACATAATTCAGTGTGAAAAGTTAAATATGAAAATTACTCACGATCAATTTCTCAAGAAAAACCCATGTAGAAAATTTTCTTTCAGAATTCCTCTGTGAACTCCCCGAATTGATCGAGCAAATCCCGAAAGTAAAGGAAATCCGAATCAAGGTAAAATCATGAAATGTTAACCATTTCATTTAATGACTCAATTTTGGTCAATTGTTGATCCATATCGGGAGAAATTCGCAAAAATGGATCAAGAATTGGAGGAGAAATTTCGAGGACTTGAAGACTCGTTGAACAAAGCGAATGGAACAGTCTGATTGCTTTAAAATGACAAAATGTTTTCATTCTTGTTTTTATATGTTATTTCCGATTTAGACTCCGTTTTCAAAAGAACTGTCCTTATACTCGATGTTTGCTGTTTACTAACATTTTTGTTTCTACGACGATATATCTAATATTCAATTCACGCATTTTTTACCTAAACTTATTTAGGTAAAAACTAAAATTATGCCGTTATTATTTTTTCTTTTGCTTATGTTTGCTTCTTGGTACGTGTTTTTTTTCTAAAATATTTTCGTTGCTTTTTTTTCAGGTAAAGGATTGGCTTGGTAACTTGTGATGTGCGAACTCGACACAACAAATGAGTCAGGCACACACCATGGAGAAAGTGATGAGCGCGAGGAAAAAGTGATAAGCGAGTTGCTCGGCACAACATTAGATTCAGGTATACTTTATTGCTTTGTTATTGTTAATAGGTTCTTTAATTACACGGTACTTGGTTTTTTCTTTAAATTAGGTTCTTGAATTGTATACTTGGTAAAGATTGTATATTGTGTATTTCCAGGGACGAGAGCTATGTTTGATGCGAAATTCCAGCACTATCTAGCTGAGAAGAAAACTGGTTAAATTCCGACAAAGGATATCTACAACTTGATGGTGGATCGCATCAAAAACATGGAAACCAAGAAGAGCTGAAAGCGACCGATGGAGTAAACGGTCACCACGAAGCAAAACAAGTTGATTGAAGAGTTCATCAAGTTTTAGTCTGATTGTAAAATGGTGCACGGACTTCCTTGTCACTCACAGAGCCAAGGAAGTGTCGAAAGAGCAAACGCAGATATTGAGGTAGGTTTATCTTGTTTTATTTTACTGTACTTTCTAGTGGGTTCTTTTCATATTTAGGATATTCTGTGTACGTTCCACCGTGATCAGAAGACTTCAAAATGGGCTGAATTCTGCTCAACAAATCGACAAACAACAAAGAGGATGCTCAACAAATCGATGTGCCTGCAAGAAAAATGGTATTTTTTGCAACTCCCGATGTCACCACACTCTGACTTGTAAAAATAAATAATGATTATATTGATTTTTAAACTTGTATTTGTTAATTTTCCCCTGTTGCAGTCTAATTTAAGTTGATTGAGAGAAATTGATCGTGAGTAATTTTCGTATTTAAATTTTTGACACTGAATTATGTACGAATTTTCTCCTCTACCTCGTAGCCAATTATCTCTCATTTCGATTAAAGCAACTGGATCAAAATGATAATCGTCACAAATTGAACGTTTCATCCCAAACCATCTAGGAGAAACATCAGCTGTCCGATGCGTTAGAGAAAGAAATCGTAGAAAACAACGCTAAATTCCATACAAAAGATCGGAAACAACCCAAGTCAAAAGAAAGCGGACATGCAACCATTTGTGGAGCGAATGCCGGCATGGTCGGCTTCGTCTTTCGAACATCATCACCCACGATCAAACGTGGGTTTTCTACGATGGTCGAGTGCAGTGACGGCAGTGATTGACGGCAGTGATTGAACAACGGCAGTGATTGAAGAAAGGGCAAGTATGTAAAATGCTGCCAAAACGGAAGATCCACAAAAAAGAAGCGAATCTTGTGTGTCGACTGGTGTTCAACAGGCGTCCTTCTCTGGGAACTTCTTAAACCGAGGCAAAATTTCAATACCGATGTTTATCTATATCATATGAAAAAAGTGGAACAAAAAGTCGGAAGGTTACTCTATGAAAACAAATGGAACGGCCCCGTTTTCGTTCTTCAGGATGGCGCGAGCTCCCACAAATCAGAAAGATCGATCGATTTTGTGAAGGACAACCTACACTGGAATATCCTTCCTCATGCACCGTATTCTCCGGACATTGCCCCTTCTGACTATCACTTGTTCTTGTCGCTAAAGGATTTCTTACGTGGTAAAAAGTTCAAAGATGAGAGCGAACTCGAGGACGAATTGAACGACTATTTTCGCTCGCGCCCGCTTGGGTTTTACGAACGAGGGATTGGCAAGCTATCCAAACGTTGGAGAAAAGTTATAAATTCATCTGAAAAATATATAATTTGATTCTGATTCTTCGTTGTTTCTATGTGCTGAAAATAAATGAAATTCAAAATCTCTGGGTTTTTATGGGACAACCTAATAAATTATTTTATGATGTTAGAGCAGCTATCTAAACAGGATTTCAAATCTTAAGGATAGTGTAAAGGAAACTGGATTTATTTATTGTTTATTGGTACAGAACAAAAAAACAAACAACGATTACGAAAAAAACAGCATGCGCATGAATCCAAACATCAAATCCCGAAAGAACGAAGGCAAAAGCCTAAACTAAAAAAGGGCTAGAAACTACACAAAACATTCTAACCATTTCGGGAAGAGAATGAGACGAAAATGTGACGCAAATTAAATGCAAATAGGAAGGAAACGGACGCGATCGGATGTGAAAGTGTTAGCTTAAATTGAAATTTTGGCTCTTTCAAGAAAACTTAACGAGAATTTGTCACTCTCGTTAAGCCTTTATCGATTCAAGAAATGCTAGAAGAACGAAAATTGAAATGGATTGGTGTTAAGATGGGGTAATGAATTGCTCAAGGAATTTTTGCGGCCAAAGAGAACTCAAGAAAACTCGAATTTGAAGCCAATCTGGTTTTCTTTTACTAAGAATTATTCTGTATTGTATTAAGTCTTGAAAAGTGATTAAAAATCAGAAGGATTTGTTGGCTATTTTTGTAAAAAAATCGTACCAAGTATTTATTTTACTGAAACCAAAAATGATAAATATAAAAACAAGAATGAAAACAAAAACATTTCGTCAGTTTAAAGCAATCAGATTGTTCCATTCGCTTTGTTCAATGACTCTTCAAATGCTCGAAATTTCTCCTCCAATTCTTGGTTCATTTTTGCGAATTTCTCCCGATATGAATCAAGAGTTGACTAAAATTGAGTCATTAAATGAAATGGTTAACATTTCTTGATTTTACCTTGATTCGTATTTCCTTTACTTTCGGGATTTGCTCGATCAATTCGGGGAGTTCACGAAGAAATTCTAAAAGAAAACTTTCTATATGAGTTTTGCATGAGAAATTGGTCGTGAGTAATTTTCGTATTTAACTTTCCACACTGAATTATGTACGAATTTTCTCCTTTACCTCGTAGCCAATTATCTCTCGTTTCGATTGATTTTCGACCAGGAACAGAATCGTTACAAATTGAACATTTCATCCAAAACCATCCAGAACCAGGCCAAAAATGAACTGTCCGATGGGTTAAATAACATTTTGTGCAAATTGCGTGTCCACAATACAGAACAACGGGTTTACTTTCATCTTTCTCCATCGAGTCTTAATACAGTTTTTGGATTAATCTCCATTTTCTCACATTTCACATCACATGTCGAACATTTGAGTGGATTCGTGATCGGCTGAAGATTTTACTGAATTTGGTCAATAAAGACTTGCTTTTTAACCTCCGAAAGAAGCCATCCATTTCCATTCGGAGATTCGATAATTGATGGATCGTTTAAAAGCTCTGAAATGATTCGAATGAGAATTCGTCAACGGGAAATTTTGTAATTATTACCGCGTAAGAAGATGGGGGATCTGTAAGCATAATCACATTGAAAGTCACATTGATGTTTTCTTTCTTTTTGTTTCAATGAAATGTCCTTTTCCCAACATTCCTTACAAATCGCTTTTCCACACAATAATTCATGTGGATATTTGGGATCATTACTCGACCTCGGATCTGAAAACAATGAATTGATTCAAATACAAGAGAAAGTGATAATTAATATGACTGATCTCAGACACTGCAACAAATCATTTTCAGCAAAATTCAACAAGAAAGTTTTGGAACATTCAAAAATCCCTTTTTTCTTCTTGTAATTGATAAAACTCACACGGAGCTTTGCAGAGAGAACAGTTCAATGAGTGGAAAATCTTCGGTTCTGAGCTCATCTTTCTAAAAATCGGCAAATATAGACAAGAAATCAATTTGAAATAGGAAAATGAGAGAAAATGAAGTCAAATTGGGTGTTAAGACGTCGTGGAAAAGGATTGCAAAAGAAAATTCAAAAATTTAGGAAAAAGTTTGTGCTTTATTATTTAAATTGCCAAAAAGATAATTTTCTTTTTCTCACATATTTATTCTAAAAGTTACATCGAATTAAAGGCTTAAATCGAGATTATTCTCAATCGAACTCCATTCATCCGTTCCATTAAAACCGATTGGCCTCAGAATTTTTGGCTGCTCTTGTCTGCTCTGTTTACTATTTACTGATTTATTTTCATTCTCATTGTTTCTTCTCGGCAAAAACATTCATTGCAAACAAACGCGGACGCAGGAATCATAGTTTTTGGTAGAAACAGGTGAAAAGAACAGCAAAAAAAACCAAACTGATCAAAGTTGGAAATGGCCGATGATCAGTTTTCAACACTGATCACTATTCTCGAATTCTATAGCTCTATTCCTGAATGGAACCGGAAATTTAAATGTGATCGAGATTTTGGTACTTATATTGAAACTCACAATGAGATCTGCAAAGTAAACAAGTGAATGCTTGAAATAGATCTAAATCCAGTTGAAAGTTGAATACTAGTAATGGGGGAATGACCGGGAATTGAATCAATTTGAGAAGTGCAAGAAAAATGAGAATTGGCTTTGAAATGGATGGGTGTTAAGATGGGGGAAATGAATTGCTCAAGGAATTTTTGCGGACAAAAAGAACTTATCAGTAAAAGAAATTTGAAATAAAGATAGAGTTTTACAAAAATTAGCTAGTAGTGATATTCAGCTTGGCAAGCTGCCTAAAAAACAATGTTTTTTGCGTGCAAAAGCAGATCTATCTTTATTTCAAATTTCACTTCTTTGACAAATTCTCCGCAGCAAAGTTGGGACACGCGTTTCTGGGGCGGAATCGCGATTTTCTGGTTTTTGTAACTAGTTTCAATGCCTCAAAATCAAAGGAAATCAGCTTCATTTACTCCTTTTCACTTATGATTTCTAGAAAATAATGAATTTCGGAATTTCGATTAGGGATCAAAGTTCAAAATGTGAATTTGAACTGAGTAATTGTACATCCGCACCCTGTACATCCCCACGCTGCCAATTGACCTAACCATTTTAGATTTATAATATTATTCCATCTATTAGGTTGTCCGGAAATAAATGAGCGTTTTGTATTGTTTATTATTTGGGTACATTTTTCTCAATAAAGTATCCTCTGTACCTTGTAATGTTATATACGATTAGAAAGCTGAGTTCGCACTCTCTTAACCATGCTTTTAAATTTTGTTGAAAATAAAATTTTTTTGCGAATTTTAAGCTTCGCCGTTTTAGATGTCCGAAACTACTTTCGCCAGATTTTCTTTTATGAGTTCAAACTCGGTCGCAATGCAGCTGAAGCGGCTCGTAACATTAGCGAAGTTTGGGGCCAAGGCAGTGTCGGCGAGTCAACAGTGCGAACTTGGTTCCGAAAATTCCGAGGTGATGATTTGGATCTCGAAGATAAGGAAGGCCTTGGCCGTCCTGTTGAACTCGATGACGACGAAATGAAGACCCTGGTGGAAGCAAATCCACGTACGACTATTCGAAAGTTTGCGGAGGAGCTTGGCGTGGGCAAGACGACCATTTCTGACCACTTGAAACGGATTGGAAAGTCAAAAAAGCTCGATAAATGGGTGCCGCACGAATTGAACGAAGATCAAAAAAATCGTCGTTTTTAGGTGTCGTCTGCTCTTCTTCAGCGTAACAAAAACGACTCATTTCTCGACCGGATCGTAACGTGCGATGAAAGTGGATCCTCTACGACAACCGGTGACGTTCCGCTCAGTGGTTGGACGCCGGAGAGGCTCCACAACACTTTCCAAAGCCAAATTTGCATCAAAAGAAGGTTATGGTGACTGTTTGGTGGTCCGCAGTCGGTCTCATCCATCACAGCTTTCTGAATCCGGGCGAAACGATTACGGTGAAGAAGTACTGCCAACAAATCGACGAAATGCACCAGAAATTGCTGCGAATGTGCCCGGCATTGGTCAACAGAAAAGGTCCAATTCTTCTCCACGACAACGCTCGCCCGCACGTCGCACTACCGACCCTGCAAACGCTGAACGAACTGAGCTACGAAACTTTTCCTCACCCGCCATATTCGCCTGACCTTTCGTCTATAGACTACCACTTTTTCAAGCACCTCGACAACTTTCTCCGGGAGAAATGCTTCAAAACTCAAGACGATGCCAAAAACGCCTTCGCCGACTTTATCGCCACCAGAAGCCCGGACATCTATGCTACCGGCATAAATAAACTTGTTTCTTGTTGGCAAGAATGTGTTAATTGTAATGGTTCTTATTTGGATTAATAAAGTTTTGTTTAGATCAAGTTATGGTACTTTAAATATTCAACTTAAAAACGCTCATTTATTTCCGGACAACCTAATACTTGATCCAGATATTTATCTAATCTACGCAAAAAACTATAGTCTAAACATATCTTAAACTTAACCTAAACACATGCATGACATGACTTAACCTAAACACATGATTTTAAAGGACTCTGACTTGGATGCACAAAACGCATGGGGATGTATAACTGGATAACACCATAATTTCATTTAATCGCACTACTTTTTTATATTCTTTTATCTTATGAATAATCATCAAATATACTTTTAAATAGTCTTTCCAATAATTCCCCTCAATTCAGACAAGCACATTTGTCTCCGGCGCTTCAGTGATCCCCTCTCAACCGATGGGCCCCGGCGCTCCTCCGCCACCACCGGGCGCTGGTTGATTATCGGAAATATAATAATAATGATAATAACTTATCTAAAGCTATTCATAACATATCTAAAATGCCATAGAACTCTTTCCAATAACATTTTTCATTCAAAAACTCGCCCCCACCAAATATAATTTGCTAATTTCTTTTTGATTTGCCTTACGAAAGAGTTTTCTAAGCCTTAAAAGCAAAAAAATAGTTTTCTGAGCTAGTTTTGTAGTGTTTGATATTAAACAAAGTGTTTAATCTTTATTGGAATCATTAACTTAGATTTAGGTCTAGATTTAGAGCTCATTTTGTACAAGTCTAATGTTTAAAAAGGAAACACTAATCAATCAACGTTAACAACTTTGAATTACTTTTCTTAAAATTATTGCCTTTTACACTGTTGCTTGTCTAGAAACGCTTGTGGAGGACGAATAAATTGAGAAACAAAATAGCAAGAAAGCTTAACGAGAGCAACAAACTCTCGTTAAGTTTTCTTCAAAGAACCAAAATTTAAATCTATACGTTCCTAGGTATAAACGAATGTGGACTAGAATTTGGGTTAATTTAAAGAGAGCGGATCCCTTTTGATATCCCGTCATCTCTAACACCCCGACAACCAAACTCAGCTCCTCCAACGTATTAGAGGGGAGTCCCTGTGAAATGACCGATCTGTACTGCAGTTGCATAGACCCGGAAGAAACGACGTATCTTTATTTACAGTAATACAATAAGATGAATAGATTACAAATGAGTGTAAGGGGAAGGGGGGACTCCAAATGAGAGTCTCACTTGTCCTCCTAGGTAATCCCAAGGACCGCCCCTTCTCGGCGATGAAAGGGATAAGCATAGGGGAGAACACATTTACATAAGATTAGACAAATCATTCAATAATAACAATAGTAACTAAAATATCAGTTTGGCTCGGAGCTGACAAATCTAAGCTAACATTTTCACATCCGATCGCGTCCGTTTCCTTCCTATTTGCGTTCCTATTTGCATTTAATTTGCGTCGCATTTTCGTCTCATTCTCTTCCCGAAATGGTTAGAACTTTTTGTGTAGCTCCTAGCCCTTTTTAGTTTGGGGTTTTGCCTTTGTTCTTTGGGAATTTGATGTTTGGATTCATGCGCATGCTGCTTTTTTCGTAATCGTTGTTTGTTTTTTTTTGTTCTGTACTAATAAACTATCAATAAATCCAATTTCCTTTACACTATCCTTAAGATTTGAAATCCTGCTTAGATCGCTGATCTAACATCATAAAAAGGATTTACTCACCTTTTTGTTGTTATCGATGAAGCGTCAATCCGTTTTGTACTCGGATCACGAGCGTTAACCTTGTGCTGAATATTGTGTGTTCTTGTTATTTTGTGAGCGTTTTGATGGAAACTTGTTTAACCTTTTGTACTATTCGGGTATTCCGAAACGAAATCATCTTTGATGATAAGGTTAAAGCGGGTTGCACCCCGAAATTCCTTATATTTAAAAAATGTTAGATAGTGAAGACTTTCTTATTGTCTTTACAGATGAACTGATTGCATACAATAAATATTATCAAACGAATAAAATCATTTCCCATATAGAATCTATTAATAAATTTCATAGATTCTATACAAATCACC
>CAUEEP010000221.1:0-10284 GCA_958450365.1 Mesorhabditis belari
GAGCAATTCTAAAGCAGGCTGATGGTGTTCGTTTTTCAAAGAGATACTACAGGGTGCGCCAAAACTACGGTTACACCATTTCGGCAGATCATTGCAAAAACTCTGAGTGTTATATAGAGAATTGAAACGCTTCTATTTTTAGTCTTTCCAGCGCATAAACAGTGAGATTGTCCTTTCTTCTTAGTAAAACAAGCATCGATAACCCAGGTTCTGGCTTTCGCACTACCCGCGTTAATACGTACGATATAAAAGCGAACCAATATCTCGCGGCAGCCGCAACCACATCCCGCTAAACGCGATATCATCCCAACGCCAGCGCTACCGCTACTTTTGATCCCAGCTGAAGATGAGAATATTTTACAGTTTGTAAACAACTGAAGATCGCGCCGCGCGTCGGCGCTATCGGTCGTTGAAAGCGCACCAGAAATAGCAACTGAAAACGCTCTAGAAACAGAGTCTTTGAGCTATTCTTTCGTCGAAACCATAAAAAGCGTCGTCCATTTCTTCAGATGAAACAAACATTCGGAGAGAGTTTCGCCCTCTGCGCACGGCAACCAGTCTTACGATTTCCGCGTTGCGGGTACAATTGTCAGCCAGAATGTTAAAGCGAATGCATCTAGAGCAAGCCTTGTATACTGATCACTACGCAGGTTAAATCATTTCGTCCCGAGCCAAAAGCTATTTCATTCGAAACAAAGAGTAAAGATAAGATCGCCTAGTGCTCGAATAAACAAGATCTTCCTTACATTAGATACAGTCTGGGTAATCACGCGTGTTAACGTCGCTGGTCAAGATATCCCGGCAATCCAAACAGTATAGTCATTCGGCGATATGTCCGCTAACAGCAGGTCAACCCAGAGCTGCTGCGCTTGAGAGTCCAAATATGTCCGCTAGAGTCCTGCAATATTTCGCTATTAACACTTACATTTGATAAAAATAATCAGTTTATATCCATACAAAATTATAAAACTAGAACACAAGAACAGATGATCTCCAAGAACTGGTATATTGACGCTAATATCTGAGTCTGCAAAAACAACGGTCTTCCTGGCTCCAGATGATAGATCCAACTGTCTAAAGCTTGCTATTTATTGCACCGTTCTAAAGAATTCTATTGCTTATTGAAAATGTGAAACTTGAACATTTAGATGAATTTGAGAATCAGAATTGGAATTTTGATGAAAAGAAAAGTTAAACCAAGTTTTGAAAATCTGAAATGGAAGACATAGTAATTTTCTTTCAAGAAAATGTGATGGTGAAATTGTGGGCTTATCAGTAAATTTCTCGAGCACGGAAAAGAGGTCGGGGTTCCGTTGATTCCGTCTTTCCAGAGTTTATCCGGGATACGATGTGGGTTGCCCGGATTGGCCCAATAATGGAAGGGACATTAACATTGTTTTTGCAGTGTTTGGCATTGTTATTGGCACTGGCACGACTTCAACGATTTCAATCGACCTGTTGCCTCAATTGTTTTCGAAAAGTTGGGACAAATTGGACAAGTTTGTGCCTTTCTTTTAACCTCAAAATTTTTTTTAAGAATCAGGCTTTCTTTGGCTCCAGAACCTAATCGATAATGGAAACACTTTCACTCAATTTTTGATACTTTTGCAATTCATTCCCCCTGTACTTATCACCAACGCACCCATCAGCTTCATTCACTCCATTTTTCACTTTCCAAATCGATTTTCACAAGAGTCTTTCTGCGGTATCTTATTCAATTTTTTTGAAGAAAATGAGCTTGAAACCGAAGATTTTTTCACTCATTAAACTATTCTCTTTGCGAATCTCCGTGTGAGTTTTATCAATTAGAAAAAGCAAATGGGTTTTCCAAAAGATTCAAAATCTTCTTGTCGAATTTTGCTGAGAATGATTAGTTGTAGTCTGAAATCAGTCGTACTAATTATCACTTTCTCTTGCACTTAGAGTTTTTGCAATGATTTCGGTGTTTGGTATGATGGATGATATCAAAAATAAAGAAAAAGCTTCAAATTATTTCAAATTTTTTTCAGCGAAATTATCAATCAGGATTGTTCTAGAAGTATGCCCGATAAAACTTATTCGGTGATTTGCAAAGCGAACAATTCAATGATTGAAAAATTTTCATTTCCAAGCTCATCTTTCAACAATTTATCAATAAGTGCTTAGAAAGGTTTTTTTTTTGCGAAAATCAATTCGGAAGAAAGCTGTTAATGTCTGGGATAAGGCGGTGAAAGAATTGCTAAAGAAAATGTGAAACTTGAGTATTTAGAAAATTTAGATGAATTTAAGAATCAGAATGAAAGTTTTGATGAAAAGAAAAGTTAAATCAAGTTTATCTCAAAATCTTAAATGGAAGAAATAGACATTTTCTTTCAAGAAAATCTGATCGTGGAATTGTGGGCTTATCAGTCAATTTGTTGACCCATCAAAAAAGCTCTTGTTGTAAAATTTCTGACCCTGTTTTGATTTTGTTCACATTTTTCACCACTAAAGTAGTCGATTTTTACCTGACTTTATCTGATTTTTTTTTCGTTTTCAAAGTATTCAATTGCACTTTTTGGGGACAGAATTTCTTTGTGAAGTTCTCGAAATGGAGAAGCAAATTTCGGCTTTGTCAATGGAAATCGATCAATGCAAACTTGTTAAGGAAGCGTTCGTCGTTTGAACTTCAACTGTGTTGGATGCAGGTAATGTTTAGTCTTTTACTTTACCTAAAATGTATACGTAAAGTTTCAAAACCATCAAAAAGTAGAGTCCATCAACATTATCAAAATTTCAGGGGTTTGTACAGCGAAATAGGATTGTTCTATGGCAAATATAATGTACCAGTGCCAACAGCACGAATGCCAACTGCACCACCAACGGCATCAGCAGTCAATGTGCCATCTAAAGCGCCAGTGCTAATAACAATGACAAGCCTGCAAAAACAATGTTGATGCCCTTTCCATTATTGGGGCAACCTGGGCAACCCACATCGTTTCCCGGAGAAGCTGCGGAAAGACGCAATCAATCGAAACCCCCTGCCTCAAGCCCGTACTCGTAATCATTCTTTTAGCTGTACAGGGTTGCCCAGGATTACGGAGACTAGGGGTATCTTTGGCATTGCATATTTTTTGCTTACAACCTTTATATTGTTTTTGCCTTTCTTTTCGTTTATTTTATTTATTTAACTGTTTACTTACTATTTTTTCTCAAAAAATGTCTCTTTTTAGAACGGCCAAGCAGTCAGTGCACCGAGATGCGATCATCGAACTACACAAGCGTGCCGTTTCGACTTTCAAATCGCTCAATTGTGCACTCTGTTCGATGCCGTGTAAGTTTTACTTTGAATTCACAAAAGCGCATTATTTTATTCGCTAACTTATTGTAACAAAAATGTACAGAATTGTATTTCAGACTCAAAAACGGCAAATGAAGTAAATACACCGACACAAAAGGATATGCAAGTAAACTAATTGAAAATTGTAAAGTTTTCTAAATTTCAGTTTGGGAAAAAGATGTCTCTTGTATCAATGATGCTCACGACAAAAATTTGAACGATTTGAGGGTTTGAGAAGTTATTAAATTTGAAGAAATCAGTTCAGAAATGCTCAACGGATTTGTTCAATGATATGCTTATTGGAGGAGATGTTTGTCCGTGAGTTGATTTCTAAAAGATCAAAAGTTTTCGGAAATTCAGTACTTTTAACACTTACATTGGTTGTCGAGCTCCTTACTATCAAAAGGGATGCAATGATTTCAATGCTGGAGTTTTCTTTTGCAATACGGATCGAGTGGCTGTGGTGAGTAGAGATTGGGTTCTTTTCGCTTACAATTTTTTCTAAAAGATGCTTAACAAAAACCTAACATAATCCTGTATCTTTGAATGCTTACCGCTATAAAACTGCTTTTTTTATTCTCATTTTGTTTAGTTTTTCTAAAGATATCGTAATCCTGGTCTTTTGTAAGATTACCTCAAGGTAGAACTCTTGAGCTGATATTAGGTAATCCACTAAGGCACCAGTTTTAGACCATCTTTTAGGACACTTCTGATCAAGAAGTAAATCTGATGGTTCAAGCCCTCAAATTTCAGAATGCCTACAACGGAACTTGTGACACAAAGGGACTTCTCAAACAATGTCCACCTTATCGATGAATCTTTTCACGAAGCTGTGGAATAAAATTATGCATCACTCATTGTTTGGATAATCGTTTTTCTTTAACAATTAAAAACATTACAAAAAGCTTCGACTTTTGATTTTTATTACTTTAATTTCTGTGTCTTGTTGCTTCTCCTTAGTAATTGCATTGGTTGAGAGCGAATTTCTAAAATTCTACTAATTCAGATCCATTTAGACAATACTTGAAATAGATTCGCTTCTCAAAAATCACACGAAGCAGTTGAGGTTTTCATCACATTGGAGAGCTCCTTGAAAAAAACATTCTTGGCCGCCACAATATGTAAAAAAAGATTCTTGGCCGCCATACAGCCGCTATTGCATAGTAGAAAAGTTTTTGATTGGTGATGTCCAAATCGAGATAAAGTTTCTTCTATTAGGTTGTCCCATAAAAAATTGCGGGTTTTTTTCATTTGATTCGTATTCAGCGACAAATTAACACTTTCTCTTTCTGTTTTTTTTATTATACTGCTTTACAATTCTAATTTTATGTGCTAAATTTTTTTTTTTAGAAACCAAAAACAGAAAAAGTTGTGATCGATCAAATGGCGCCGTCTCGTGAAGAAATCCATCAACATCTGTATCAACGATATTTGAGGAGGATTTCGGCGGCCAAAGCAGCGAGAGAAATCAATTCTTTTTATGGATCAACAATCGTCAAGGAAAGGACTACACAATGGTGGTTTCAGAAATTCCGAAAAGGTGACACCCGGCTCACACGAAAGCGAGGAAATGGTCATCCCAGAAAAGTGAATCGACAGACGTTGAGGCGCCGACTTCGGCAAAATCTCGAAGGATCGACTCGGATTTTGGCACAAGACTATTGCGGAGGAATGACAGTATGGCGTTGGCTCAAAAAAACCGGAAGAAAGTGGTTGAAACAGCGGCAAATCCCTTATCAACTGAACAATTCGATTAAGGACCAAAGAGCGCGGTCATGCCGTCAACTACTGAACGAATATCGATGCGGTCGGCTTCCTCTTTCCAATATAGTGACTCATGATCAAACGTGGATATTGATATGATAGTCGTGGATTATGATAGTCGAGTGTTGAAACGACGATGGTTGGGAAAAGGTCGTTTGGGAAAAGTGGTGCCAAGACGAAATATTCATGGAAATAAGCGACTTCTGTGTGTCTATTGGTGTTCCTCTGGCATACTTTTTTGGGAGCTACTCCAGAAGGGTCAAACTTTTAAAAGTAATGTTTATAGACGCCATATGGAACAAGTTGAGCAGAAAATTCTCCGATTGCTCTATCAGAATGAATGGAATGGCCCCGTTTTTGTGCTTGAAGACAACGCTTCTTCTCACAAATCGAGCAAATCGAAGAATTTTATGGAAAACAATTTGCACTGGAATGTACTTTCACATCCCCCTTATAGCCCGGATATAGCTCCTTCTGATTACTACTTATTTTTGTCGCTAAAGCATTTCCTTCGAGGCAAGCAATTCAACAACCAAGGTGACCTCGAGAACGAATTGGAGGACTACTTTCATTCACGCCAACCAGATTTTTACAAGCGAGGACTTGAAAAGTTACCAAAACGTTGGTTAAATGTCTACAATAATCATGGAAAATATATCGTATGATCTACGTTGTTACTTTTTATTTTTTGTTGAAAAAAGAAATTTCTGAAAAACCGCAATTTTTTATGGGACAACCTAATAAAATACAACAGAAGATTGCCTTAAGAGGCCTCACAATTTACTCGCAACGCTTGTAATAATGATAGAGCCAAAAGATAAATGTAAATTTAGAAATTTAAAATATCAATTTTCACCCTCATCCCTCATCAATTTCCCCAGAAAAACCACAGCAATTCATCACCCGGCTTCGGAGTCTCTCAAAATTGAGCAGGATTTCACAGTTTAAAAGAACCATTGCTACTTGCACGTACAGATTACCAGGTCTGGAAACAGACTAACAGGGTTTTTATGGATAATTTGCTTGCCGGGCAAAATAGTTGTAACCAGATCTAACTAACTATAAGGCTTATAAAGCAGGCCGAGCCCAGTCAGAAGCCAATTTCAAGTCTGGCTCCAGATCCAGATACTTTTGTCGGTCGATTTTGTTGCAATATCAAGCAAGTTCAAAAGAGAAAGAGAAAATGGAGAAGCTGAAACGAGGAAATGATTTCCTTATATTCTATCATTTGTTAGCCGAAATATTCAGGTGTCAACTGAATATCTTTCTGACTTCACAGTGCTATAAATCACTTGAATCAACGTCATTTCTTATTCATTTTTTATTTCTTTCGAATGACTGGTCTACCCACTTCACCGCCTTCTAATATCAATGCTGCAAAACGTTTTCAACTTAGCCAGGGTAAGGATTTTTGAACTTTAAACGGTACTATCTCGATCTGAAGCAGCTTTGTGCTACTTTTAGCAAGTGTTGTTTCCGAGCGAATTGAATGGTGATAGCTTTAGAACGTTTAAAGCACCTTGGAGTGGTGTTTTGCAGCATTACAAACCTCAATGTTACAAAATTCGTTGACTTAGCCATCAAAAACTGCAAAAGAAAGGAATCGGGTTGAGTTCGCCATACTGAATAAAAGTGGTGGTAGAAAAGGTGGTTTAGCCTGTAAAAGGTGACTGGAGGAATGTCAAAGACTATTTTTGTACAATATTGATTTACAGAGCACTGTTTTGACTGTACCGTAACGTTTCTCGTCCTTATCAACCTATTTTCTTCTAGTCACCGATTCGCAACTCTCGACAAGCCCTGCGTGCCGGATCTGTGCGCAAAATGAGGACGTCAACACGAAGCTGATTCGGCTGTGCAACTGCAAGGGATCGATCGCCTACGTTCACAACCGATGTCTGCTTCAATGAATCACGACAACAAACAAAAAGGTGGAGCTATCATTTCATTAGGGGGTTGTAAATTGTATTTGAGGCAAACCATTATGTAAACAGAAATATGATCCACTTTTGAATGGAACAACCTATGCTCTATGAGCTACGAAACGAATTGAACTTAGGACAGGTGCTACAAAGCGCGGTGCAGTTGTGCCATTATATTTGCACGGACTAAGTAGCTTTGCATTTTCGCCCTCAAAGTTTATGTTTGCCATGTAGGGCTTGTTGAGAGTTGCAAACCGATAACTCGGAGAAAATTGTCAACGCTTTAGATGATTCGTGGGAGGACGAGGTTAAGGAGAGTACTCAATTGCTTGTAAACTTATTTTTTAGCTTGACTTTCGTTGTTCAACTGCCTGGTTGATCTTCATGTCAACGCTCTTTTTTTTGGTCGTCAGGTCAGTCATATCATTGAATATTATACGTATTTTATTCTTAGAAATGGTCTATTCGATCTTCGAAATCTCGTCGGCTGTGTTATTGGAAACAGCACAATCTGGTATAAATTGTGGTAAGGGGTTCAATTTTCGTCCAAGTCTAGGTTCTTTTAAGGTGGCTAACGTTTTTTCTCAATGGGCTCTACTATGGATCAACTGTGCCTTTGGTGTACGATCAATGGATTTTCGAAAATTCCCGCTTCAAATTTAAAAATCGCGATGAGGCTGATGTGTAAGTGCTTATTGGACAGTCATAGGAAGTTAAACAAGGATATTTAACTTTTGAATATCCCCGTATCTATCTAATGTACTTTTTTAGTTTAACTGCCCAAACCACGTCAACGCATTCAATCAACGATGAGAAAAGACTCCACAACCGATTGGAATAAACGATACTTGGAATGATTTAGTTAATGTGAGGTAATAAATTGCACTTGATCATAATGGAGTTATGGTCACATATGGTGGAATGAGCACGCAACCACTTTTTTCTAGAAATTTTTCTCCATTTTTATTTTTTTTAAAGTCTAGATTCCAACTGGACCATTAATCTTCAAGGATAACAAACTTCACAGTTTTTGGATGAGTAGATGGTACGAAAATAAGGACCATGTAAAGGTAAGCATACGGTTTCTTTACTTGAAACTTGAAGAAGTGGGTGTCTGGTACTTGCGGGGCCACTAAAGGCAATTGTTGAATCGTGTATTTGGAAGCAAAACTAGTGTTGGTTTTCCTCAATATGAATCTCGCCAACAATAATTTGTGTCAAACTGACTCCAAATATGTAAATTACTTGTCTGATTTCAGGATGAGTGGGCTTCCGAGAAAGCTGAAACAGCCTATGCTTGCAACGGGCTCACTGAGGCCCGAAGATGTCGCGATGAGACCCCGTTCATCGATCAATGCAATTGGGCCAGGAAAACGAGAAACGAGGAACCATCTCCTTCTGCAGGTTGTTCAAGTTATTCATTTAAAATTTACAAGGTTTCCTTCAGAGCAACCCGTTCAACGCCCGTTAATTGAACTCGAAGATCTACAAGCTTTTGCTGCAAAGGGGAAATGTAACGAGGTACGTTTCTTGTTTCTAAACGAATAACACACTATTTTTTTAGATTGACGAAGCGAACTTTAATGAAGCGATTAATAAGGCAATTGATGAAGCAAAGTATAACAAGGTTTGATTGATTCCATGATGTTTAAACTCAACTTTAGGCTTGCCGCTTGATTGTGGCCTACTTGCTGAAGGTGATCAAAAAGTCACAAACAACATCGAAAGGAGCATTCGATGCGGAACAAATGGCGCAGATTGGCAAAATTATTACAGGAAACGGTGAAAAGCTAACGGTATGTGATATCTTTTTTATTATTTTAATGAAATTTAGAATGTCTTCATGTACAAAGTGCTCTTTTGGGGTCTATCGATGATGAAAAATTCCCCGAGTGTGAAGCAAGGATTATTTGTTGCGATGATTACACGATTGGCAATGGTAAGTGAAAGATCGAGTAGTTTTTTTTTTGCAGGATTTGCTTAACATTCTCAATTTGATTCTAAAAATTTCGGCTAAACTTTGTCGTTTAAAAATCGCTAGTGCTACTGAATTCAAATAAACCAGTGTTTTTAATGTTTAATATTTGGAGTCAACCCCAATTACATCCATTTCTCCTGCAAGCATTTCTTGCCGATTGTTTGGGAGAACGCATTTGGATTGACAAGGTTTGTTGTACTTTTTCTTGAGAGTCTTAATATAACATGTTTTAGCCGCACAGTGAACAACTCGTCTCGTTGATTTTGAAACGATTCAACACGAAGTTTCCATCGCTTGATTCAGTGCTGTACAAAATGACCGCCGGGGAAATTTCACCGCCTGCATGGATTCCTAATTCAGTAAGTGCACAAAAATTTGCTTTTATAGTGAAATTTTTAGGATGTCGTTGACAAATTTCCGCCAAATACAGAAGGAATGACGGAAGAGGAACGAGAAAAGGAACAGAAGAGACGACGAAAGGAGAAGGAGACTGGAAAACGTACTTTTTAGAGTTTTATTAGGAAAGATAATTGTAATAGCACAGCAAAAAGAGCTAACTTGCCAAAAATAGACCCATGCCGTATTTATTCATACTCAATTTTTTCAATAGATCCATTCACGGATCTACTGATCTGATACAAGCAACCAAACTAGTGTCAGAATAATGATACCGAATTTTCCAGAATGCAACTTGAGTATAAAGCGCTAGTGCAAGTAGTTGAATGTTGAAAAATAAAACAATTCTTGCATTTGCGTTAGTAATCAATTTAAATATTTAGAACCGAATGAGGACAAAGAAGATGAAACACTGCCACCACTATTTACAAGTTGACTCCAAGAAATTATTCGTAAAAAAATGAGTGCAGCTTTCCCTTAAAATTTTAGAGATTTTTGAAAAATGATTATTTTCCAGCTTAAATTCAGCTCACTTTTTCCATCAGAAAAACGATCGCTTATGAGGCAAAGCTAGCATAAATGAGCAATATGCTCTATAATCTCTATTTTTGTGCAAAAATTTACCGATAAAACTTAGATGATGATTTGCAAAGCGAACAATTCAATGATTGGAAAAAATTTTCGGAGCTCAATTCGGAAGCAAGCTGTTAATGTCTGAGATAAGGCGGTGAAAGATTGCTAAAGGAAATGTGAAACTTGAGTATTTAGAAAATTTAGATGAATTTAAGAAACAGAATGGAAGTTTTGATGAAAAGAAAAGTTAAATCAAGTTTATCTGAAAATCCTAAATGGAAGAAATAGACATTTTCTTTCAGAAATACAAAAATATCTGGTCGTGGAATTATTAGTAAATTGTCAATGAAATG
>CAUEEP010000223.1:0-10066 GCA_958450365.1 Mesorhabditis belari
AATTTTCTTTGATTGCTTTAAAGTTTACTCACCCATCAAGCAATATGAAGGATGCCCCTTGTACCTGAAACAATTGTATTCTTCGCATTGATGTGCCTCGAATCGCTGGGGCTATTGCTCCTTGTTCTTCATAACATTTCATGCACACTGCTTGAATAACACAACAATAAGTTTGTGTTGGTGTATTTACTTCATTTGCCGCTTTTGAGTCTGAAATACAATTCTGTACATTTTTGTTACATTACTCGATTTCGAATCTGAAAGCCATGATTTGATTCGAATACAAGATAAAGTGATAATTAGTACGACTGATTTCAGAAATTGCAACTAATCATTTTCAGCAAAATTCAACAAGAAAATTTTGAGTCTTAGAAATCCCTTTTCCTTTTTGTAATTGATAAAACTCACAAGGAGATTCGCAAAGAGAACAGTTCAATGAGTGGAAAATCTTCAGTTCCGAGCTCATCTTTCTAAAAATCGGCAAATAAAGAAAAGAAAGCGATTTGAAAAGGGAAAATGAGTGAAAATGGAGTGGAAGGTTGAATTGGGTGATAAGACGTCGTGGAAATGGATTGCGAAAGAAAATTTGGGAAAAGTTGATGCTTTGCAAGAATTATTATTTCAATTGCCAAAAGATAATTTTCTTTTTCTCACATATTTATTTTAAAAGTTGCCTTAAGGATTAAATCGAGACTATTCTCAATCTAACTCTATTTATTCTTTCCATTAAAACCGATTGGCCTCAGAATTCTTGCTGCTCTTGTCTGCTCTGTTTATTATTTATTGACAAATTTTTATTCCCCTTGTTCCTTCTCGGCAAAAACATTCATTGCAAACAAACGCAGACGCAGGAATGGTAGTTTTTGGTACAAACAGGCGACAAAACAGCAAAGAAATCTTGCTCAAACTGATCAAACTTGGAAATGGCCGATGATCAGTCTAGAACTGATCAACACTGATCACTATTCCAGAATTCTCTAGCACTATTCTTGAATGGAACGGGAAATTCAAATGTGAGGGAGATTTTGGTACTTATATTGAAACTCATAATGAGATCTGCAAAGTTAACAAGTGAATGTTTGAAATAGATCCAAATACATAGTAATTCACTAGTTGAAATATATCAATTTTATCAGATTTCTGTTATACACTGTGGTGCAAAATTCTTGTCCCACTTACTTTTCTGAAAAATTTTTGAAAACAACTTTTAAAGTGAAGGGGTTTTTCTGGACCCTAAGTTGTAAGCTTTCATATATTGAATCTACCAAATCACGTAGAATTCCCGAAGAAATTTGTCGCCAAACGTTTCTGATAAAGAACCAAAGCTCGACCTTTGTGTTGAATATCTTGCCCCTGAGTTTAGTCTTTAAATGGGCCCAAAGATGCTCTATAACATTCAAATACGGCGAATAAGGAGGCACTTTGATCAATTCTACACGATAAGCAGCAAAAACGCCGGGTAGGCGAGCTCTTCCTCCATTTGCAAGCCGGACAACTCGGCCGATCATTAGCTGACTTTTGTGGCATGGAGCGTTGTCTTGATATAAGGCCCATCCTTGTGGCATGTTCGTGTTTGCAAATGGAAGTAAGATGTTCTCTATGATTGACTTGTACCTTTGAGCGTCGAGATTTCCATTGATAAACACTAGCGGTCCCGATACACTTCGATTCATCGAGCCTAAAAAAGACAAATCGTAAGTAAAAAATAGGGCGAACACTTACCCCACAACATAATACTCCCACCACCGAATTTGACCGTTGGCTTAACGTCTTTGAGCTTATAACGTTGTCCAATTGGTCTTCTGATTAAATGGTTACCGTCCGGGTAGTATAAATTAATTCTAGTCTCATCAGTGAAAATGACTCGGGCCCAGTCATCGGATGCCAACTACACCACCAAGCATCGCCAGTCAATGTACCACCTAACGTGCCAGTGCCAATAACAATGCCACAGACTGCAAAAACAATGTTGATGTCCCTTCCATTATTGGGTCAATCTGGGCAACCCACATCGTTTCCCGGAGAAGCTGCGGAAAGACGCAATCAATCGAAACCCCGGCCTCATTCCCGGGCTCGCAAACATTCCTTCAACTCACGCTTTCTTATATTTCCCAGCAATTTCTGTCCTGCTACTCAATAAAAAGTCTTTTTCTTTTAAAAAGCTTAATATCTCCTATTTTACTAATTTTCAACCTCTTCATCCATTTTTTGGTTGTTTTAGCTGTAAAGGGTTGTCCAGGATTACGAAGACTAGGGATATCTTTGATATTGCATATTTTTTGCTTTACATCCTATATATTGTTTTTGTCTTTCTTTCCGTTTATTTTGTTTATTTAACTGTTTACTTACTATTTTTTCTCAAAAAATGTCTCTCTTTAGAATGGCCAAGCAGTCAGTGTACCGAGATGCGATCATCGACCTACGCAAGCGTGACGTTTTGACTTTCAAATTGCTCAATTGTGCACTCTGTTCGACGCCGTGTAAGTTTTACTTTGAATTCACAAAAGCGCATTATTTTTTTCATTAACTTATGATAACTAAAATGTACAGAATTGTATTTCAGACTCAAAAAGGGCAAATGAAGTAAATACACCGACACAAAAGGATATGCAAGTAAACTAATTGAAAATTGTAAAGTTTTCTAAATTTCAGTTTGGGAAAAAGATGTCTCTTGTATCAATGATGCTCACGACAAAAATTTGAACGATTTGAGGGTTTGAGAAGTTATTAAATTTGAAGAAATGAGTTCAGAAATGCTCAACGGATTTGTTCAATGATATGCTTATTGGAGGAGATGTTTCTCCGTGAGTTGATTTCTAAAAGATCAAAAGTTTTCGGAAATTCAGTACTTTTAACACTTACATTGGTTGTCGAGCTCCTTACTATCAAAAGGGATGCAATGATTTCAATGCTCGTGTTTTCTTTTGCAATACGGATCGAGTGGCTGTGGTGGGTAGAGATTGGGTTCTCTTCGCTTACAATTTTTCTAAAAGATCCTTAACAAAAACCCTAACATAATCCTGTATCTTTGAATGCTTACCGCTATAAAACTGCTTTTTTATTCTCATTTTGTTTAGTTTTGTCTAAAGATATCGTAATCCTTGTCTTTTGTAAGATTACCTCAAGGTAGAACTCTTGAGCTGATATTAGGTAATCCACTAAGACACCAGTTTTAGACCATCTTTTAGGACACTTCTGATCAAGAAGTAAATCTGATGGTTCAAGCCCTCAAATTTCAGAATGCCTACAACGGAACTTGTGACACAAAGGGACTTCTCAAACAATGTCCACCTTATCGATGAATCTTTTCACGAAGCTGTGGAATAAAATTATGCATCATTCGTTGATTGGACAATCGTTTTCTTTAACAATTAAAAACATTACAAAAAGCTTCGACTTTTGATTTTTATTATTTTAATTTCATTTTTAATTTTATTATTTTGTGTCTTGTTGCTTCTCCTTAGTAAAGAATTTCTAAAATTCTACTAATTCAGATCCATTTAGACAATACTTGAAATAGATTCGCTTCTCAAAAATCACACGAAGCAGTTGAGATTTTCATCACATTGGAGAGCTCCTTGAAAAAAACATTCTTGGCCGCCACAATATGTTTGCCTCTCCATACAGCCGCTATTGCATAGTAGAAAAGTTTTTGATTGGTGATGTCCAAATCGAGATAAAGTTTCTTCTAAAATACAACAGAAGATTGCCTTAAGAGGCCTCACAATTTACTCGCAACGCTTGTAACAATGATAGAGCCAAAACGTAGATGTAGATTTAGAAATTTAAAATATCTGCCCTCATCAATTTCCCCAGAAAAACCACAGCAATTCATCACCCGGCTTCGAGTCTCTCAAAATTGAGCAGGATTTCACAGTTTAAAAGAACCATTGCTACTTGCACGTACAGATTACCAGGTCTGGAAACAGACTAACAGGCTTTTATGGATAATTTGCTTGCCGGGCAAAATAGTTGTAACCAGATCTAACTAACTATAAGGCTTATAAATCAGGCCGAGCCCAGTCAGAAGCCAATTTGAAGTCTGGCTCCAGATCCAGATACTTTTGTCGGTTGATTTTGTTGCAATATCAAGCAAGTTCAAAAGAGAAAGAGAAAATGGAGAAGCTGAAACGAGGAAATGATTTCGTGATATTCTATCATTTGTTAGCCGAAATATTCAGGTTTCAACTGAATATCTTTTTGACTTCACAGTGCTATAAATCCCTTGAATCAACGTCATTTCTCATTCATTTTTTATTTCTTTCGAATGACTGGTCTACCCACTTCACCGCCTTCTAATATCAATGCTGCAAAACGTTTTCAACCAGGGTAAGGATTTTTGAACTTTAAACGGTACTATCTCGATCTCAAGCAGGTTTGTGCTACTTTTAGCAAGTGTTGTTTCCGAGCGAATTGAATGGTGATAGCTTTAGAACGTTTCAAGGTTGGGAGTGGTGTTTTGCACCATTAAAAACCTCAGTGTTACAAAATTTGTTGGGTTAGCCATGAAAAGTTGCAAAATAAAGGAATCGGATTGAGTTCGCCATGCTGAATAAAAGTGGTGGTAGAGAAGGTGGTTTTGGCTTCTAAAAGGTGGCAGGAGGAATGTCAAAGACTATTTTTGTACAATATTGATTTACAGAGCACTGTTTTGACTGTACCGTAACGTTTCTCGTCCTTATCAACCTATTTTCTTCTAGTCACCGATTCGCAACTCTCGACAAGCCCTGCGTGCCGGATCCGTGCGCAAAATGAGGACGTCACCACGAAGCTGATTCGGCTGTGCAACTGCAAGGGATCGATCGCCTGCGTTCACAACCGATGTCTGCTTCAATGGGTCACGACAACAAACAAAAAGGTGGAGCTATCATTTCATTAGAGGGTTGTAAATTGTATTTGAAGCAAACCATTATGTAAACAGAAATGTGATCCACTTTTGAATGGGGCAACCTATGCTCTATGAGCTGCGAAACGAATTGAACTTAGGACAGGTGCTACAAAGCGCGGTGCAGTTGTGCCATTATATTTGCACGGACTAAGTAGCTTTGCATTTTCGCCCTCAAAGTTTATGTTTGCCACGTAGGGCTTGTTGAGAGTTGCAAATCGATGACTCGGAGAAAATTGTCACGCTTTAGATGATTCGTGGGAGGACGAGGTTAAGGAGAGTATTCAATTACTTGTAAAACTTATTTTTTAGCTTGACTTTCGTTGTTCAACTGCCTGGTTGATCTTCATGTCAACGCTCTTTTTTTTGGTCGTCAGGTCAGTCATATCATTGAATATTATACGTATTTTATTCTTAGAAATGGTCTATTCGATCTTCGAAATCTCGTCGGCTGTGTTATTGGAAACAGCACAATCTGGTATAAATTGTGGTAAGGGGTTCAATTTTCGTCCAAGTCTAGGTTCTTTTAAAGTGACTAACGTTTTTTCTCAATGGGCTCTACTATGGATCAACTGTGCCTTTGGTGTACGATCAATGGATGTTCGAGAATTCTGGCTTCAAATTCAAAAATCGCGATGACGCTGATGTGTAAGTGCTTATTGGACAGTCATAGGAAATTAAACAAGGAGATTTAACTAATTTCCGTATCTATCTAATGTACTTTTTAGTTTAACTGCCCAAACCACGTCAACGCATTCGATCAACGATGAGAAAAGACTCCACAACCGATTGGAATAAACGATACTTGGAAAGATTTAGTTAATGTGAGGTAATAAATTGCACTTGATCATAATGGAGTTATTTTCACTTATGGTGGAATGAGCGCGCAACCACTTTTTTCTAGAAATTTTTCTATTTTTTTTATATTTTTCAAATTTAGATTTCAACTGGACCATTAATCTTCAAGGATAACAAACTTTACAGTTTTGGATGAGTAGATGCTACGAAAATAAGGACAATGTAAAGGTAAGCATACGGTTTTCTCTTTACTTGAAACTTGAACAAGTGTCTGGGGTGTTTTGCGGGGCCACTAAAAGGCAATTGTTGAATCGTGTATTTTGAAAGCAAAAACTAGTGTTGGCTTCCTCAATATAAATCTCGCTAACAAGTTTACTGTGTCTCAAACTGACCTTCAAAATAAGTATCGTAATTGTTTGATTTCAGGATGAGCCCTGAGAAAGCTTAAAAGCAATCATGCTTCCAGTTGGCTACTGAGGCCCGAAGATGTGGAAGTGATGAGAGACTTCATCCATCGATCAATGCAATGGAATCAGGGAACGACGGATTTCAATGGTCACGGTAGACTGGTTTGATGGGACGTGTGTCAAACATTGTGGAAACCCTCTGAGTAAATTAGCTTTAAAAGCCAAGTAATAGATCGTAAATAATTAACAAGCATTGGTACAATCCTGAAAGTGTTTTCAGCTGGGGGTTTTTAAATTACAGGTCTCTGCTCACAACGCCATTCCTTTGACGAAGAAACCACGAAACGAGTGAACCATTTCCTTTCAAATAAATAAAACCATTGTTTTTACTGTTTAATATTAGGAGTCAACCCCAATTACATCCATTTTTCCCGCAAAGCATTTTTTGCCGATTGTTTGGGAGAACGTGCATTTGGATTGACAAGGTTTGAGCTTGTACTTTTTTTTGAGAATCTTCAGATACAACATGCGTGTGAAGCCGCACAGTGAACAACTCCGTCTCGTTGATTTTGAAACGATCTCAGGATGAAGTTTCCATCGTTTGATTCAGTGCTGCATAAAAAATGACCGCCGGGGAAATTTCACACCGCCGGCATGGACTCCTAATCTCCTCAGTGCACAAAAATTTGCTTTTACAGTGAAATTTTTAGGGAGGCCGCGCTGACAAATTTCCGTCCAATACAGAAGGGATGACGGAAGAGGAAACTATGAAAAAGAGCAGAAGAGACGCGGACGAAAGGAGTAAGAGTACCTGAAAACGTTCTTTTAGAGTTTTATTTAGAAAAGAAAAATTGTAATAGCATTATAAAAAAGAACTGATTTGGCCAAAAATGGATCCATGCCGCCTTTATTCATGCTCAATTTTTTCAATGGATCCCCAATCTCAAGTATCTAATGATCTTATACAAGCAACCAAACTAGCGTCAGAATACGCCTGATACTGAATTTTTCAGAATGCAAACTTGATTATAAAGTGCTAGTGCAATTAGCTGAATGTTGAAAAATCAAACACCTTTTGCATTATGGGTTAGTAATCAATTTTAAATATTTAGAACCGAAATGAGTAATGTGCTGAAAATAGCTGAAACACTGCCATCCCTTGAGAGGATTAACATTGTTATGGATGCACTCAATGGTAATTTTCAGCTGAAGTTTCTTTTCGTTAGACGTGCGCTTTAGTTTTTACAGGGATAATCGCTTGAACAACAGACTGATCTCGCCGAAACTTCTGCGCACCTGCCCCTTTTGTCAGTATAATTTCAAGGCACAGTTTATTGTTAGCTTAATTTTTTTCTCAGGACTTGGGTGAAATCTGTACTTGCGGGCAGCATCGCAAATGGACAATTGGTTCCAAAACCCAAGCAGTGGACTCAAACTTTAATTAGAAATTTCTTTTTTTTCAGGTGTTTAAAAAAACACTTTGGAGCTTATTCTTTCCCTGTGTCAACATTGAGGATAATTTTTAATTGACCTGATTCTTGTAAAATGTGTGGTTTTACTGGCCACACTTGCAAAAGCAAAGACATCAAAGAAAATGAAAATTGGTTGATGAAAGAACAACAGCAGGTGGGTCCTGAGATCGAAAAGGTCAAGAGATTATTTTTGAAGTTCCCCACAAAGTTGAGGCTATTCAGCTATCCAAAAGGATGCTCATTAAATGCTTCTAATTCATTTGTTTAGGCCAGATTCTCACAATGCAAACCTTTCACTGGAAGAAAGCTTTAACTGAACGAAAAATCTGTTTTGTCAATCTGATGAGGCTTGATCGATCATTACGTAAGTACATATCCAAATTTCTAGTGATAGTGGTTATCGTGCCCCACCGGCTGAACTCATCGCTTCTATCGGAGCATTTTGCTAAAAGCACAAGGCTCGATACGCTGTTGACAAAATGGGATTAATTTATGATTAGATTGGCGCTCGTCTATGCGAAACTCCTGCCGTTCTCCGGACCTTCTGCACGAATTGATCGGAACTCTGCTCGGCACTGGTGGAAGCCGTTATGCAATTACGGTATAGTTTTTCTGATAAGGGCACAAAACAGACAATCCTGTACAAGCAATATCAGTGCGCAGAGAATTGCCATCCTGGCACTAAATACATGGTAGTGATATTTTTAAATTTACAACAGTTGCTAACACCATGGGGGGGGTCATTCATCAATCGAGATTGTAAATACTTCTCCTAAATTTAGAAATCCTCGAATCAATCTGTTCATGACGATGACCCTGTCGAAGTTTCTTCAAATCGTCCCCTACTTTGAGAAATCCCTGAACGGAGCGTTATTCATTCATCATCTCATTGGCCGGGCAAATGGAAAAGGCAATTCCTTATGAAAAAACGTGGAGAAGTTGGCCTTTACTACAGCGACAATCTTTGTGTGTAGTACAGTTTAAGAAAGCAAAGCAAAGTTGGTGTTGGCAATATTATCGCTATCATTTCAGCGATCCATTTAGTCGGATTCATCTCGATTATGATGTGATTGAGCGCCAAATTCCACTCCTCTGCTCATCGTTGTAATACCAGAAAAGGGAGTTGCAATGAAAAGTACTACTCGTGGATTTTTATGTCTCCTCCCTTGAGGTATGTGATTTTTGTAAAGGATTAAAAATATTCTTAATAAATAATTTCATGTGGGGGACCACGTGGATTTTCTCTTGGAAGATCGCCATGGAAAGTCCTGCGTGGGAAAATGGGATTCTTTTACTTTTGAACACCTTTTTCTTCGTACATTTTCTCCCAATGGGAATAAGTTAAAAAGAGTTTTTAACAATTTCTAATCTTTATTTTTCTTATCTAGGGGACCTCCCCTCCATCAATTTTCTTAAAAAACTGAATCCACCAATTGAATAACACTTTTTTCTCTTATCATTTGCAAAGTTCATTCCAAGAAATGAGTTTGTAAAAAAATGAGTTCTCAGTTTTCTCTTGTAATTTTCGAGATTTTTGAAAAATGATTATTTCTTCCAGCTTGAATTCAGCCTCACTTTTTACACGAGAAAAATCTGATTCCCTTGTAAGTAGTCAAGCTACCTAAAACTAGTTAATACGCTCATACCCCTATCTTGGCCAAAATCTTCTTACGGGGTAGTCGTATGGGGGGACATCAGTGCCACTCGTGTCATCTTCTTTGGCACCAGAGTAAGTTTCGCTAAAATAGGTGATTCTGAAAAGTTGTGGCATTAGATAAAATTTGCCTCAATCACACTTCTTCTCCGCTTTTAAGTACTTGATACTTGGTTTTGAATGGTAACTACTGCTCATTATTGGTCCAGCAAAAACTTTTCTAAAGGTTTGAAACACTAAAAAGTCACTTTGTCACTTCAGCTTGTAAGAAATTCCTTTTTTTACCTGAGGCCCACTTTGATTTCTTGTCAAAAACTTTTGAAATAACGTAAAGTTATATCTAAAAAACTGTAAATTCAGGGCTCTGTTTTGAGAAATCATCAAAAGCTAAAATGTCTTAGGAGTAAAACTGATAGGGACTCCGGAATTCGTTAAGCAAGCTTTTAACAAGTCTGAGATAAGGCGGTGCAGCGGATTGCTAAAAGAAAATGTGGAAATCCTGAAAGTATTTAGAAAATTGCATGTGAGTTTAAGACTCAGAATGGAAGTTTTGATGAAAAAGAAAAGTTAATTCAAGTTAGATCTGAAAGTCTTAAATGGAAGAAAAGACATTTTCTTTCAAGAAAATCTGATCGTGGAATTGTGGGATTATCAGTAAATTTGTTGACCCATCAAAAATTGCTTTCGTCAAATTTCTGATCCTGATTTTGTTCACATTTCTCACCACCAAAGTAGTCGATTTTTACCTGGCCTTTTCTGATTTCTCTCCTTTTCAAAGTATTCAATTGCACTTTTTGGGGACAGAATTTCTTTGCGAAGTTCTCGAAATGGAGGAGCAAATTTCGGCTTT
>CAUEEP010000224.1:0-10501 GCA_958450365.1 Mesorhabditis belari
TTGTTCAATGTTCAAAGTGCATAAAAATCAAAACATTTATCGAAATGTGTTCAGTTTGGTGCTGGTCCCCAAGTGGCCGATCGTTGGAAGACGTTCCCATCTTGGCATTCGCCACCACACATGTTCGTATAAGCTCCATCGTCTCTCATCTCCCAGCTCGTCACCCCATCGCCATCTTTTCCCGAATTGTTTCCCGGCCCTCCACAACCGGTCCATCCCCACACATCTTGATGGATGTACCAATTGCCGGAGTTGCGTGCCTCTTCGCCGTTGTGATTCGCGTAACACCAGAAGCATGTCGTACGCGAGAAGTTCTCCTTGAAGCCCCAGCCTAGTGCCTAGAAGATACAGAATTCGAATGGAAGGGAAAAGTTTTGAGTTTTGAGTTTTGAGTTTTGAGTTTTGAGTCACTGTTGCTAGCCTCATGTTGGTAAGTTGTTCTAGAGTTGTCTTCAAGGACTCTAGTTTTAAAACTTTAAAAAACAAATCTATAAAAAATAGAAACGAGAATAAATCTATTGTATCTCATTCGAAACTTGATTTTGGTATTTCAATTCGCCACCACGTCACCTGTCCATTCTGCAATGTCCAAAAGCCGTTCTCATCGGCGCCGTCACCGAGAATCGTGTCATCAGCCGATGCACATTTGAGATAAATCGACGCCGAGCAATTGTTGTACACGATCACTTTGTATTCCTCGTTGATTGTCTTGACTAGATCCGAAACGGCTTTCCCAAAATCGAGCACCCCACCGCCACAGTAAGCGAACGAATTCAGAAGAGCCGAAACGGTTAGGAGAATTCGAATCCCAAACATTGGAAATGATTGGAAATGTTCAGTTAATGAATTACCCTAATGTTCTCGTATTTATATCAAACTTTGGCACTCCGCAAATAAATATTTTGTTCACAAAGGAATAACATCTGATGTATTATTGTGTGTTCTCAATAGAACTCTCGACAGACTGTTGCTCTTTTGATTCTTTTGATTCTTTTTCTATTGTTGTGGTCACAAAGTTGTAAAAAGGCATCAGTATTGTATTCTAAAATGTTAAAAATGTAATTATACATTTTTTGGACAAAATAAAGACTTGTACCAGAATGTACGCAAAATCGAAAACATGTTTAAATTGCCAGAGAGGGAAATTTTCGATTAGCCGATCTAAAAGTCACTAGTGTCCCACTCATGAATTTTTCACACGCCAACACCTCGTACTTATATCTTATAGTACTTACAGAACGCTTATATCCAAATTCTGAAAATTTGGATATAAGCCTAATTTTTGATTCTCTACAACTTTTCCATTGACACCAAAATGGGTTTCTTTTGAAGAAAGTGCTCAAACTGGGACATCTCCAGTCCTCCATTTTTGAGTCTCACACTTCTCACACACAAACCAAAATCCTAAATCCTAAAGAGGAATCCGCAAATTGCCTGTAAAATGGACAGAAGTCGTCAATAATAATGGAAATTATTTGGAATGAATTTATGGTTTTATGTTGAATAAATTTTAGTTCAAAGTCCGGCAATTTTCAATTCACCAACCCAATAGCCTGGTAAAATGTGACTGATAGTGTCTAGTAAAATGTGCCTGGAGTGCCTTTTAAGTGCCTGGTAAAATGAGCAATCAAAAGTTTATGCACTGTGCAAGCAGGGAACGAACTGTAGAATTTCACGCAAAAGCCAGCTTATCGAGCCGCTCGAACGATGATTACAGAGTGTGTCGTATTGCTATTCGTGACCGTGTCAGCGTTTATCGCTTTGACCGATATGCAACGGAAGATCGGAATCCTTCGAATCCAACCGACAATCACTTCTCGATATGACTTCGAGGCGAAAATGATGAGAAGATTTACAAAGGACGAGTGAAAACAGAGAATCATCTGCCAGTAAGCGGCAACTGAACAGTGATTTTACAACACCAATTCTCGACATTCAGCTCACTTGCTTCCACGAAGTCGTAGGCGATGAATTGGAGAATAATAGCCACAAAACATGCGATTGGTAAGCAAAAGAAGCCGGTGATTATATTCTACAAGACAAATATAGAAATTGAGCAATAATGCACCTGTGCCAAGTAAATAACATTAAAATAGCGCTGCATCTCGAGAGTCTTTTTGCTGAGATATTTTTGCGGATGATAGAAATCATAAAAAATGAGGGAGGCAATGAAAAGCATGGTCAAAATAATTATTCCCATAGCGGTCGCAATGGCAAGCCATATTCGAATTCCGTTTTGGGTTTGAAAGCACCGAATTGTGTATGGGATTTCTTAATCACAGGAAGCAGTCATTTCTCTTGACGTGCAAATCTACAAAAAACTTTTAAAGTATATAAGTAAAGTAAATTATGAAACGGCGTGCTTGTGTTTCAAGAAAGAGTGCAAAGCTTAGGAAGTTCAATATTTCGGCTTTCGCGATGAAACGATTGATGGATAGCGAATTTCGGCAATCAGAATGGAGCCTTAAGCAAATGTAAGTAAAATAGCATATCGGTTTGCTGGAAAGCTCTATCGGTTTTTTGGAGAGCTCTCAAACTCAACCAATTTAAACGAGTTTAGTCCCCAATTGCAATTTGAAAGCTGATTCAAAAGGGAATACGATACAGAAAACTGTTTTAATTCATTGTGTTTAACGTTTTTTTTTGCATTTTTTTAGTGAACGGCATTCATTTGTGCACAACAACTGTGAACAAGATAATAAAACTGTCGCAAAAATGTTCAGAACTTCCCGAGTCAAAGAGTTATCATTTTTCAAAGTTATGATTTTTTTTCCCGACCCGTCAACATCCTCTACTTTATATTATTTTGCAAGACTGTTCCTTTTTTCCTGTTCAATGAATTGTATTTTCGTTTTAAAAGCACTAGCTTTTTATTTACACTTTGAACCTCAAGCAAAATATCTTTCAAACAAAGATATCAAATCCAAACTAAAATATTCAATAGAAAGGCAGTGAACAACGAGATTCGGAACTTATCACCTGTGTCTGGAAAAATGGAAGTCGTTGCGGTAATGGTAATTGTTGTTGCTTTTCTCGTCGTTTTTGCAGTAGTAGTACTGATGCGTGCTGTTGTTGCATTGGTGCTCGAACTCGAAGTTGTGTTACCAATCGTAGTAGCAGTCCCTGCAGTGGTGACAGTTGATGCGGCTTTAGTCGTGGGTCGGACAGTGGTCGGCGCGGCCGTTGTTGTGCTCGTCCAATTGCCCGCATTGCACAGATCTCCCTTGCAGCACACGTATTCATCGAAGATGTCGTTCGTTGGGCACAAATTCCCGGCAACAGCGTCGCATCCACACGTCCAATCGTACACGTTTCTGGACTCCGGCGTGTAGTTCTCAAATGAGTACATTTTTACCGTAAAACCCACAAAGCACCTACAAACAGACATTATTACAAAATTCATAAAACCTACAAAATATCCCATAAAGCAGGAATCGCCACAAGTGCAATTGATTTGAGATACCTGAATACTACAGTCAAAAAACTTTCCATTTCCTTCACCCACCGAGTTCGAGTGAAACGGCTGATCGGTCACATCGAATACACAAGTGATTGTCACGCTAGGGAGCACCGTCGTTGAAGCTGCTGTTGTCGTTGGTTCGGTCCAATTGCCCGCATTGCACAGGTCCCCTTTGCAGCACTCGTATCCATCATAGAGGCCATTCGATGGACACAAATCAATTTCTGCCCCATCTTTCCTTTCGCTACACGCACAGCCCCACATATAGATCAACTCGCCAAGTTGTTGCTTAACGGTTTTTTGTGTTTCAGACAAAAACTTGAGAATTGGCCTACAGTCCAAAAGGCCGTTATGCACGAATCACCACAGTCACATGTCACTTGTGAGTTCTAAAAAATGAGTTTTTGATGTTTTCTGTTGACAAGATGAACGAATTTTGTCTACTGACTTAATTCTAATTTGAATTTATCTAATTTTGAATTGCAATTTTTTAAATTTTTGCGAAAAAAGCAAACATAGCCGGTCAAACCGAAATCAAATTCAACCGGTCAAAGTCAGTGAAACAACTCTTGCTCATAAAATAATACAATTTCTACTTGCACTTGAACAGTTCTAGATGAACAATTTTGTGTTCCTTAAAGTTATTCAATAAGTCATTTACTTTTGAACTTTGTAACTATAATGGGAATTTTGAAATTTGTACCGAAGCCGAATGGTATGGATGAAGGCTTTCGTCCGACCAGCATTTTAGCGTTGAAGCTGCAGATGTTGTAATGCTAATTCGATTGACAAATCAAAGAAGAATCGTTTTCACCAAACCTCATCGTGGTTTTTGGTGTTGATGTGGCGATTGTTGTTGGCTCAGTCCAATTTCCGTTACACAAATCCCCTTTACAGCACACATAATCATCGTATAGGTCATTTGTTGGACAGAGATTCACTTCGTCCGAAATAATCTCACAGCCACAACCCCAAACGTATAGTCTGCTTCTTCCTTCCTAATGATAATGTGTTTATTGCACGACAAAATTCCTCACTTGAGCATATGCAGTAATACACGAGTCACCACAATCACACACCACTTGCTTTGCCTAAATAAGTTATTCAATTGTGCAGACAATAGAAGAAGCTCGATTCAACTATTACTCACAAATGAAGAGTGATATGGTTTACTGCTTTCGTCCAGCCAGCATTTGACTGTTGTAGAGACGGAGCTCGTTGTCACAATTGTGCTAAAGTTGTCGATCGTCTAAACACAAAGAAACAGAAAACCTGATAGTTGTAGGTGTGGTCATTGTAGTTGTAGTGGTTGTAGTGGTTGAATCCGACCAGTTTCCGGCATTACACAAAGCTCCCTGACAACATCTCGTCTCGTCGAATATGTCATTTGAAGGGCAAAGTGTAACGCCGAGTCGATCACATCCACAATCCCAAACATACTCATCAAAAAATTCCAAGAGATCCTGAAATCATTCCCGACATTAACTAACAGTAAAAACCTACGATGTGTCCCATGAAACAACTATCGCCACACAGACATTCCACCTCGATCGCCTAAACAATTTGAATCGGAAATGCTTTTCTCTCATCACTGACTAGATCCGTATGAAACGGCTCACTGTTCGTGTCCAACCAACAAATCGTTGTCACATTCGGATTCAGAGTCGTCGAAGGTTTATTCGTTGGCTCAGTCCAATTCACGGCATTACACAAATCACCCACACAGCACACATGCTCTTCAAAGAGATCATTCAATGGACAGAGATCGACATATGTGTTATTAATATTATCATATACACATGCACATCCCCATACATAAACGTCAAGAGACATGGTCTGAAATGTGATGAGTCAAAACATTGACTATCATATTCACCGTAACATGTCCCGTTATGCACGAGTCGCCACAAACGCAATCGTATTGAAAAGCCTAAAGAAAGAATATTTTTTTATGAATCCATAATCCAATGTTAGGTTTTTTTGTTATCAATCCAATATGAATGTTATGAATTATGAATCCACCCATTGTCAGTACTGACAAAGTAAAACTTCAACACCTAACAAGTCTTGAAGTCACCTCATCCGAGTGATACGGTTGATCATTTTCGTCTAGCCAACACGTGACGATAGATGATTGCGTAGATGAATCACTTGGCGTCAAATCCGTGCTTTAAATTAATGCTAGGCTTTGACATTGTCGATTCAAACCTAATTGATGTTGTTGTTGGGTCTGTCCAATTGGCTGCATTACACAGATCTCCTTTACAGCACACATATTCATCAAAAAGATCATTCGTCGGGCAAATCTCATTCCCTCCAATATGCAAATCACAAGCACAATCCCATGCGTACACAGTGAGCCCTTCTTCCGTCTCAAATTTATAGAAATTTAATAGAAATTTGTTGTAACATGAACACTTTAAGGAACTTTTCTTTTTTCTGAAGAAACACTTACAAAATATCCCATGATGCAATACTCTCCACATTGACATTCAACTGCTTTTGCCTAAAAACGAATCCTCGCACTCAGTCTAACTCAACTCGCCAAGTCGGAGTGATACGGCTGATCGTTCTCGTCACTCCAACAACTAATAAATGAACCCTTGGATGGCTGCGGCGTTGTCTTATCCATTGAGGTCGTCGTTGATGGGTCCGTCCAGTTTCCCGAATTACACAAGTTTCCCGTGCAACAAGTGTACCCATCGAATAGGTTGTTTGTCGGACAATTCGTTTTTTCAATGCCGTTTTTTTCAATCTCACAGCCACACCACCAAAAATATTTGTTGTTTTGGTCATCGTCCTAAAGAAAACGGCATAATGGGAAACGATTTGAGTCGGCCCACCGTGAAATATCCAATCAGACAAGAGTCACCACAATCACAAGGACGTTGAATGGCCTAAGAGCTTGAGTACTATTCAAATCCCGGGGCTCGCTTCAAGTTTACTTGATCCGATCGATACGGTGTGTCCGTTTCGTCGACCCAACAAGTCACCGCGGATGATGGAGTGCTCGTTGTTGATGTTGGCTCTGTCCAATTGGCCGCATTGCACAAATCCCCCATACAACATGTGTACTCTTTGTAGGCGGTGTTCGTCGGGCACATATTAAGATTTGTTCCGTCGATCGTATGCGCACACGCACAATCCCACAGGTACAAATCCTAAAATATTTCTGTTTAGGGTTTACACAGGTAGACAGGTACTCCAGTATGTGCTGTGATGCACGAATCGCCACAATCACATTCGACTTGAGCATTCTAAATGATTTCAATGTTACACAGAAACTTTTTTTAGTATCAATTGTAATGTAATTGTAATGAAAATCAATTGTAATGTGCCACATTTGCCTTTGTTTAACATCAAGTACTCAATTTTAAATATTCAAACTTGTCCATTTGCTTTTTAAGGTCTACTTTTAGCTGTCCTATTGCAAAAAGCTTTCTCTTACAGAAAACCATTTGTATCACTAACAATTTGAAGCATTCATTTTTTGCTCAACTCACAAATATCGAATGATGTGGTTTGTTGTTTTCATCCGACCAACACTTTAGTTTCGTCGTTGCAGATGTAGTAGGCGAATTTGTGCTAAATTTATTGATATTGATATTATTAGTAAATATGAGTGCTGACTGGTAAAAAAACCAATAACCGTCTGTAAATCTGTAATTAAAGCCCCGGGACATTTATTAAAAGGGGAGGGGGCGCTTATTTTTTTTTTCTTAACCCATAAAAATGTTGTGAAGAAAATTTGGCAAATATGTTCGGAATTTTTAGACAACCAAAACTGGATGCTTTAAGATAATTGTTGGCTTTAAGTTGGACGGTATCGGTGAAATCAGTCCAATGGACCCTTTGCTGAAGTTTATTGCGCGAAC
The DNA here is from genome assembly GCA_958450365.1 of Mesorhabditis belari. Classification (NCBI taxonomy): domain Eukaryota; kingdom Metazoa; phylum Nematoda; class Chromadorea; order Rhabditida; family Rhabditidae; genus Mesorhabditis; species Mesorhabditis belari. Next base: position 7,336 of record CAUEEP010000224.1, read on the forward strand.
ACGACCAGGGTTGTTCCGATACCCAATTCTCAAGCCAAGCCAATGCCAAAGCAATAGCCTTGGCCTTGGCTTTTGCCTTTTCAGGCGATTTGGACCAGCCTTAAATATAGCTGCATTCTGCCGTCGTGCAAATGCTTACTCTTTTGATCATAAATTAGGTTCCGATTAGGTTCTTATTTGGCGCTTATTTGTTACCGATTAGGTAGGCTTTCATTCGGTTTGGATTAGGTTTGGATTAGGTTTTGATTAGGTTTGGATTAGGTTTTGATTAGGTTTCAATTAGTGCACATCAACATGACTTATTCCTTTTCATGAAGTGTCTTTACATCAGTCTCATTTTCATCAATCATTTCCAACAGTTGACAGTTAATAAATTTTTCAAAAAGGTAAAATTTTGCCGGGAAAATTCGATTATCTTTGGGAGGTCATCATTTGGAAGCTTTGCAAAAAATAGGAGGACTAGCGGGCAGAGATTTGACGGTAATAAATTAATTGGTAACTACATTCCTTCAGAAAAAAGTTTTATGTGAAAACCCGAATTTATTATTAGTGACCTAATAATTGTAAAAATTTCCCTTTCTACCTGATCGTTGTTGGTTGGGTCCAATTGACGGCATTGCACAAATCCCCCTGACAACATATGTACTCATCGAATATCTCATTCGTTGGACAGAAGTCAATTTGTGGGCCCTCTTCCGGCACCTCACATGCACATTCCCAATAATAGAAACCCTACAATTTGTGCTTTCTAAAGAGCGGTCATTGTAAACTTACCGCTGTATAGAATATTATGCATGATTCGCCACATTGACATGCTTCTTGAACACCCTGTAGCATTTCTTTTTATGACGGTCGTGAATTTTGTGTTTTTCAGCTGGCAAAAACTATTGAAAAATGATAGAATGTTTCATGTTTAAATGTTTAAATGTTTCATTTCTTTCTTAACTGAATATTCTGTCGTCATTTCTTTAAGCACTTACATTAACCGAATGAAACGGCTTACTGCTCACATCCAACCAGCATTTCAATGAATACCCAGTGGTAAATAGAAAAAGAAGAAAGAGCAACAAACGTGAAATTTCTTGCATCTGAAATTGAATTTCAGTTTTCATTATGACTAGCCAATTTTTGATCTTGTTTTTTGTGTTGATCTGAAAATTTAGATCTGGAAACAATTCTGACTGTATCATTCAGACATGTCTTGCAATTAGCTTCAAATTTTTGAAATCACTAAACTGTTTCTAAGCCATCAAAACAACAAAACTTTTTATTATCATCAATTGAAAAGAAAAGCTGAATAAATCAAATCGTAGGATGATAGCATGCAAAAAAAATAGCGTGGAACTGAATTGGCAATAAATTGACTAAGAGATAAGCTGAAAAGGGCAATTTTACAATCTGTTTTATTTGTCATGCAAGTAGTTTTCGCTCCCGTGGTGACCGCACTTGAATTCATCATTTTTCGATTCAATGAGCAAAGTATAGTCATGAAGATCACTGGAAATGCGTTTCGCTATCGATCCCACCCTTCTGCTGCATTTCGAGTGTTTCTGGCACAAGCATAGATTGTGATCAAGTTGCTGAGAATTGCTGAACATCGCTGTTTAAATCCAAAACAACCCAACCATAAACTTTAACTAACCTATTATTTGCTAAGCTACTACTTTGCATATTTATCTGTGTTATATCACCTAGAGAAACCACTGGCAACTCACACACACACATGTCTACAAAGTTAATGATAAAGAGGATCTAAGTCAATGTATCTGATCTCAAAAGGGTAAATGTCATCTTCACCTAATAAAAGCAAAACACTTCGTTTTTCAAAAACTGATTTCTAGATTCCTGTAATATCGAGTTTGTAATATCGACTGCATCCAGCATCTCCTTTCTTCGTCTACGCAGATAAGTATCATCATCTTCATAAAGAAAAGTTCATGATGTCAACTAAACTTTAATAGAATAAAGAATTAACAAAATTTAAGATTAACCTGTGAACAATTCATGAGTGGGACACTAGTGACTTTTAGATCGGCTAATCGAAAATTTCCCTCTCTGGCAATTTAAACATGTTTTCGATTTTGCGTACATTCTGGTACAAGTCTTTATTTTGTCCAAAAAATGTATAATTACATTTTTAACATTTTAGAATACAATACTGATGCCTTTTTACAACTTTGTGACCACAACAATAGAAAAAGAATCAAAAGAATCAAAAGAGCAACAGTCTGTCGAGAGTTCTATTGAGAACACACAATAATACATCAGATGTTATTCCTTTGTGAACAAAATATTTATTTGCGGAGTGCCAAAGTTTGATATAAATACGAGAACATTAGGGTAATTCATTAACTGAACATTTCCAATCATTTCCAATGTTTGGGATTCGAATTCTCCTAACCGTTTCGGCTCTTCTGAATTCGTTCGCTTACTGTGGCGGTGGGGTGCTCGATTTTGGGAAAGCCGTTTCGGATCTAGTCAAGACAATCAACGAGGAATACAAAGTGATCGTGTACAACAATTGCTCGGCGTCGATTTATCTCAAATGTGCATCGGCTGATGACACGATTCTCGGTGACGGCGCCGATGAGAACGGCTTTTGGACATTGCAGAATGGACAGGTGACGTGGTGGCGAATTGAAATACCAAATTTCAAGTTTCGAATGAGATGCAATAGAATTATTTTCGTTTCTATTATAGACTTGTTTTTAAATCTTTTAAAACTAGAGTCCTTGAAGTACCCTTGAAGATCCTTGAAGAAGAACTTACCAACATGAGGCTAGCAACAGTGACTCAAAACTCAAAACTTTTCCCTTCCATTCGAATTCTGTATCTTCTAGGCACTAGGCTGGGGCTTCAAGGAGAACTTCTCGCGTACGACATGCTTCTGGTGTTACGCGAATCACAACGGCGAAGAGGCACGCAACTCCGGCAATTGGTACATCCATCAAGATGTGTGGGGATGGACCGGTTGTGGAGGGCCGGGAAACAATTCGGGAAAAGATGGCGATGGGGTGACGAGCTGGGAGATGAGAGACGATGGAGCTTATACGAACATGTGTGGTGGCGAATGCCAAGATGGGAACGTCTTCCAACGATCGGCCACTTGGGGACCAGCACCAAACTGAACACATTTCGATAAATGTTTTGATTTTTATGCACTTTG
>CAUEEP010000225.1:0-48826 GCA_958450365.1 Mesorhabditis belari
GGAAAATTTCAGAAAATTCTTATTTTGTGATGCTTATTCCCCTATAATTTTGGAGTTGATCAGAGATGGTAAGTGGTTATAGCTCCTCGTTAGTTTTCTTTTTGCTTGCCTGTAACAACCCCTTAGAATCACCATTTCTAAGGGTTTAAAGATATCTATAGGAAAGAAAGAAAAGCAAGAAAGCCTGAAAAGAAAGCCCTCAACTTCCAGTGGGGGCCTGTTCTTCAATAATGCCCTGTTTATATTATAGAAATTATATATTATTTTTAAACTATATTTTACTAAGATTCCGTTTAATAATTCAATTATTTTTAGATGGATATTATTTTGGTACTTCGCAAGGAGGATATGGCGATTCGGGTTCTGGTATCTTCGATATGGGCGGTCGCTTCATCGGAAGCTTAGTAGCGAAGACGGATTTTGCTTTGTCGGATCCCAAAATTGATGATGGAGGATTGGCTGATCACCATCCTGAGACGAGAATGATTTCATCGATTCTTATTTTTGGCCATCTTCGTTGGGATGATGATCCAAATGAAAAGGTAAGTATCATTTTAATTCTAATTAAAAACATTGTTTTACAATTTTATTATTCTAGTTTTCGCCTACTGAAACGAAGCAGGCAGCCTAAATGAAGTGATTTCTTTAAAATTAGTCTTCTTGTTGTGACTTGTTCTAAGAATTATTGTTTTTGATTTGAATAAAATTTATCCTTGATATGGTATAAATAAAGATTATTTCATTTTTATCTTTTATTTACGTAACGTGATGCAAGACTTGTTTAAATTTTTTATGACGAGTTTTTAAAATGGCATGCTGTACTTTGCATTTAACTTCTGATGAAACGAGTTTTGAATACTCATTTACACAAGAATTTATGGATAGAAATTAGGAAATAGGTTTATTAAAAATAGATGGTAAATTAGAAATTGACAACAGAATTGGTGTCAATTTCTGACAAATTTTATTATGTAGTTAATGGAGGTGATAAAATAATAATCAAGTTTATGAAAAGGATACTATAGCTAATCCAGAAGCTAAATACGATTTTAATGAATTAGTTAATAACACTGATAGTTCGTTAAAAAGCAACAAAAATTTCTTTAATGCAGGATTAGAAAATGGTAAAGTCTTTCTTGGTATAAAGAAAGCATATTCCATTGATTTGAATAACCATTTTTCCTTGAAATTCTTCGTCTTCGGGCAGTTCAACGTCACCCTCAGCTGTTTCTTTTAGTAGGCGCTGTATACCCAAGGCCAATTTCACTCCTCCCGATTTACCTTTTTCGATCAGAATCAAAGATAGTAAACTCCTCGAGCAAAGCCACTACCATGTCTATGTTAGTAGGCATTCTTAAGAGGGGTCCAAAATTATGGCAACCAGTTTTTGGAAATCTATTCTTTTCCGAAAAAACTACTGAAAGTAGCATGTATTCTAGATACCATTTGAAAGCCCTAATTCTCAGCATCATTAATACATCAAAGATTTTTGGCCAGAGCTAATTTTTGACCCTTAGGGGCTTTCGATATGAGCTTCGCCGCAAGCACCCCGCGGCAACCTGCCATTTTTCGGGATGTCTGCTTCTGCTGTCTGAGGCGCTTTTGGATTGTCCTCTTGGTTTTAGAGTATTGAATTAAATCAATTTTGATAAAATATGTACGAATTGGATCGTATTTCCTGTTTTTCTTGGATAGATTTTTATGTAAAACCACGAAAAATGGCAGGTCGCCGTGGGTGCTTGCGGTGAGCTTCATTGCGAAGGCCAGTAAGGGTCAACAATTAGCTCTGGCCAAAAAAACTTAAATGTATTAATAATGCTGAGAATTAGAGCTTTCAAATGGTATACAATACATGCCACTTTCTATAGAAAAGTTTCGAGGATGCTTCCTAGTATGCTTTTAAAACAAAGAAAGCCAAAATGAACAACAACAGAGTAAATTTTCACAAGGTTCACTACCATTTTTCAACCCCTCCTCCTGCCTGCACTACTATGACACTATGACAGAAAATACGGTATTATAAATAGGTAATTCATCAATTTTTAAGGTATTGTCGATAGTTCCCATTTTAATTGAAAACCTCAAGACTACTTGAGCTCTATTGCAAACGCATCAAATATGAAGACAGCTAAGGTAATATTCTTTGTTGATTTAATGTTGAAGTCATGAATTTTAGAAAAGACAAGCGCGAGAAACGAAAGAAACCCAAGACATCAAAGACGAGCAAATCGAGAAAAAGAGAGCTCTCGAAGAGGAGTCCAAGCAGCAGTGTCAGCACTTCAAGTTCATGTGAGTGATTTCGCAAGTAGATTTCCTGTTAAACTCTTATTTTGGGGCAACTTTACCTTTTCAAACATATCCAACCAAAGCCAATTTTATTTAAGGAATCTTTAAAAGTTGCTAGCTTGGTGCAAAAGAAGTTCCTTTTTTGAAACAAACATTTAATTTATTCGAAATTCCTTTAGGGTACTAATTGGGTCTAAACAATGGGCACTTACTGTTATCTTGGTAACATCCCTCCAACGTTGCTTCTTCAGATTGCATATCGAAAAACACTTGATTCCTGTGATTGAAAGTAAGTTAGTCACCCAAGTTTCGACTTCTTGCGTAATTTTAAACTGGCAATTCACAGCAAAGCGTAAAAAGAAAGTAAATATCCAAGAGTACAAACATACAAAAGAAGATCAAATAAGATTTCTAGATTTAAAAAAATAGAAACATTTTATTCCAAGCGAAATTTCTTTGCACTAACCTAGTATGTTCCCTTTAGCTCCTTCTCCATCACCAAAGCCGAGTAGGAAAACGAAGCAGAGATTTCCCTCCGAAGCCAAATGATTCAGGTAAGAATTGAAAATGCCAAAATTTAATGGTTGTTTTTAGATAGCACCGTTCCCCGAAACTGCTTGCTTCACAAGCGAAATCTTTTGGCGGAGGTACCGCCGTGGAATTGTTTTGATGCAGACAAGCTCGCAAGCATGATTCCATTTTGTCTGGATTGTAGTTTTTGTTGCGCTCTTAAATAATTTTTGTCTAGGATCGGACAAAAGAAGAACTTATTCAAAAAGTGACTTAAGGAATTGGAGGTAATGTCCAAGAAGCGGATTTTGGCAGCGCTTCTGAAGGTAAAAATTTCTATGTTTTATTATAGAGGGTGTTCCAAAAGAGTTAGATCGATTTTTCCTCAGAGTTTCTAGTGGTTCTCGGAGATTTCTGTGGTGCCAAAGCGAATGTTTGGGCGGGCAAATTTCGATATTATTTCATTTTTTCCGATTTCATGACACCCCTATGCATGAAACTTCTGAACCACCATGGTCACCACTCACCAGATGGGCCACCACCATGGAATTCTTTGCTATAAAAATTAAACTTTCTACTGGCATCGTAATGTCATGTTAGGAGTTAATATACAAACTAAGATTTTTAGCCAAACACTTTGGATTCAATTCTACATTATATGATAATCTGTCGTCCATGAGATTTTCAACTCGCCTTTTTAAAGAAGTGTCCTGTTTTTCCGGGGCGGAAACGATGATCAATAATGTGCATTGGTTAAAACTTAAAGTTATTCTAATAGTGTTTATTATGCACCACGATGTCAGTAGAAAAGTTTTGGAATTTTATGGCAAAATCTCATGGTGGTGGTGACCATGGTGGCTCAGAAATTCTGCCGTTAGGAAAGTCATGAAATCGGGAAAAAGCAACAAATATCAAAAATTTGCCCACTCAAAATATTCACTTTGGCACCACAAAAACCTCTAGAAGCCACCAAGCTCTGAGAAAAATCGAGCTGAACTGACTTTTTTGGAACACCTGGTGCACCTCCAAAATATACAGGGTGCACCCTGTATATTTTGCTCTTTTCAGGAAAAGAGAGCGCCAAGTAGTAGTGAATCAGAAGAATCGGAACAAGGGATCAAACCTGAAGAGAAGGGACAAGGCCATTCACCGGAAGTAAAAACGCCCAAAACACACGATTCCAATGGATAGAGGTTAGTTTTAATGTGGATGGATCTTCATTGACCACCTTTATTTCAACACCGTCTTTAAGCCGTAAAGTGCTGGATTTTCGTATGCTTTATTCAAAACCATTTAGTGTCAATAATTCAAGAGGCGACTTCGCAATGTCCATTGGAAGAGGGTGAAATCATTGACGATGCCGATTAGATTAACTGTGACTCAAACTAAATCCTGCTGTTGATTATTAGTTTTTTCCGCTTTGCCGGATGATTTTCTAACTGTTTCATTTGTGATCTCTTCAAAATTTGGGATATTTTTGCCTTGTTTTGTTAACCTCTAAATTTTTATAATAAAGGTACTTCAAAATCACAGACAGAGATTTAATCCAAGGAAAGCAGGTATTTAATTATTGACCTCTGGAAAGAAGAAATGAACAAAGGAATAAATAAATACAAAAGTCCCTAGAACAATTCACAAAAAGCATACTAATTTTTAAAAAGTCGCGATTGCACGTGTAGACTGCACGTTTCTCTACGGTCCGGATCTTCCTGGGAGACGGAGCTTAGAATAATCAAAGTGTAAAAGAATGTTTAATTAGGAATTAAAATAATACTTACCCCTAAACGATAGTTAGTAATAATCTCTCCCGCAATGATTTTCGTCCATGGATGGTGATCAGCCACCTCGATAATCAATTTTTGAACCATTCACAACTTTCGGATTCATGAAATCTAAATCCCTCTTCGCGACTGAGATTCCGATGAAACGGGCCGGTCATATCGAAATATCTGTCAGAACCCGAAACGCCAGATTCTCCATGCGAAGTACCAAGAAAATGGCCAGCTAAAAATAATTGGGAATTACATACACGGAATCTTAATAAAATAGTTTTTTAAAATAATATATACATATATTGTAATTCCTATATTATAAACAGAACATTATTGAAGAACAGGTCCCCACTGGAAGTTGACGGCTTTCTTTTCAGGCTTTCTTGCTTTCTTTCTTTCCTATAGATATCTTTAAACCCTTTTGAAATGGTGATTCTAAGGGGCTGTTATACGCATGCAAAAGAAAACTTAAGAAATATAGTGGAGAGATGGGTTACTGAGGAGGATCTCAATCTTCAAATCAAGGCTCCTCTTCAATGGTGCTCATAAACATACCGCGCTTCTTTGAAACTATCCCTCTTTCCAAAAAAGGTTGTCTCATTACATCTACTCCCAGCTGAAGATACTTTTGGCCGCAATACATCGAATCAAAACCATGAAGATGATACGGAAACTCTCGATCTGGGCTGACTCGAAAATGAGAAAATCGGTCTCCGTGGGAACGGCTTTCACAACAACCCGAAAAGCTGGAGCAATTAGTTAAGTATAAAACTAAAGGTATTTTTGGTGGTTGGAAGGAGCCACTTTTATCCTGGCTTTGCTGTACGTTTTGAGTAGTTGTATTGTTGTCACGTTGTAAATGCTCAAAAGCATAGGCATATCCGATTACGCTAAGATATGTAGTTAAAAGGCCTTGATATACAACGACTCAAAACATTCTATCCAACTAAGCCAGGATAAAAGTGGCCCCTCCCAAATACCAAAGTACCAAAATAAATTGCTTAATGACTAAAATCTATTTCAAAATAAATTATACCTCAATCTCCGAAATCGGCTTCTGTCACACTGTACTTAGGTGAGCTTACTCACCCTCTTTGAATGACGGATGACAAGAACCATGTTGAAACGATACCGCAAGCTTTTTGTGGAAAACCACAACGCATCTGTGCGATTGTTCGTCCGGCTTAGAAGTTGTGAACAGCAATTCTTCATAACGTTTGATTTCCGCTTTATCCATTGCAATCAATCTAAAGAAATACTAATTAGAATTAAAGTAAACTACAAACCGAATAGAATAGAATATAAGAGCAAACGAGAAAATTGCTAAAAGAATAATAACCACATTACTTTTTGAATTCTTCATAACGTTTGGCTTCCGCTTGATCCATTGCAGTCAATCTAAAGAAATACTAATTAGAATTAAAGTAAACTACAAACCGAATAGAATAGAATATAAGAGCAATTGAGAAAATTGCTAAAAGAATAATAACCAAATTACTTTTTGAATTACAATTTGGCATTGTGAAATAAGCGGACCTTTAAAGCTAAATTAAATTAAAATTATTTGGAAGAAAGATTAAAGTATCTAGGAAGAAATTAAATAAGCTAATATTTTGTTTGTGTTTATAGGCGAAATAGCCAAAAAAAAGAGACAAAATTTTGAGTGGGGGATGGGGTAAGCCAGTATAGCCCTCTTGAAAAATTGCTTAAATGATCTTGTATGTTTTTATGACGAAAAAGTGGTAAAATAATGAGATGAAGAAAGGGGTTGAGCTAGTATCACCAAAATGAAAAATGTTTTAAAAAGGTGTTAGCGCCGAAAATTTCTCAAAATGCACTCTGATTTTATTTCAAAAATGTAGACGTTAATTATTTAGCAGAATATCTTTAACTTACTTCTAGTGGTGTAAAAAAAGTTCAGTCTAGCAATTATTTTATTTTTCGCATGCTCTTGAATTAGCTAATTTTACATTTTACGCCTTTCTATTTCTGTCACCCTTTCTCTTCTCTCGTGCAAAAACCACACTGTCCCTCCCGCATAAACGCCTAGTTATATGCCTGTCTTTCCTTCCAAAAATTATTCCGAAAAAACAGTTCTTTTTGTTTACGAGGACTCCTTCCCGCGTCAAGCTTGCTCTTTTTAACATTTCATCTACTTAAATTCGTTTTTAATTTTCTCTTCAGAGAATGTCTGTTCAACCAGTCAACCCAAAGCCGTTCCTCAATGGGCTCGCCGGAAAGCCAGTTGTGTGCAGATTGAAGTGGGGAATGGAATATCGAGGCGTCCTCATCTCGGTCGACGGCTACATGAATGTCCAGGTGCAGTTGTGTTTATGTCAATTTTTTTATGGTATAGCTTAAAGCTAGTTGGAGCAGTACGTTTTGAATTTTGTTAGCTATGTCGCTTGTAAACAATCGAGTAAAAGTATAACGAGTAACCCTTCCTTAGGTAAACTTAGGCATTTTCAAATAAATTTTTTATTTTTTAGATGGCTAACGCAGGAGGAATACATTGATGGAACAAACACTGGAGCCTTGGGGAAATTTTAATAAGGTGATTAATGTGACTTTTTCTAATTTGTTTAATTTGTCTAGGTGCAACAACATCCTCTACATCGGAGGTGCCGAAGACTCAGAAAGTTGATCGCCTAGTTTTCATCATTTATCATTTTGCTAACTTGTTGAGTGTGTAACGTTATTATTGATCTCTTCCGTATTTTTAAGAATAAAGTTTAATTTGTTGAGTTAATTTATGTTCACGGTGTATGAATCAAAACGCAATACCTATAAAATGGAAAGTTTATATATGCGAATTAAAAGGAAATGGGTGTTGTGTGAAGCAGTTATCAGAACTTTTGCGACGATGAAACATTTAGGTAGTTTAAGATGAGTGACTCACCGGCCGCTCCAGGAACTCCATCTGGCTCCGGGGAAAGCTCTCCAGAGGACGATTACATTGGCAGGTTAGTTGATTAAAAGCTTTTGCTAGCCAAAGCCAAATCTTTTAGTAACGAAAGTCGCCAGAGCCAGAGCTCGGAAAAAGGCAGATGTATCTCGGAAAAATAGCAAAGAAAAGTATGTTTTTGAATTATACTGGTCGTTGCTGTAGTGATGACTCGAGTAGGTTCTCCCAACCACCAAAGTACCTTTATTTTTTATATTTAACTAATTGCTCAGCTTTTGAGGTTGTTGTGGGTGCCGTTTCCGAGAGAAACGATTTTCTCGTTTTCGAATCAACTGATCAAGAGTTTCCGTATGATCCTCATAGTTTTGATTCGATGTATGGCGGCCAAAAGTATGTTCAGCTGGGAGTAGATTCAAACAGAAAACCTGTTTGGAAAGAAGGAATCATTTCAGAGAAGCGCGGTATGTTTATAGATATTATTGAAGAACGGGCCCCATTGAAGATTGAGATCTTCCTTGCAAGGGAAGATCATCAGGGTTTTGTGGCCAAATGACACGAGCAGTTTCCGACGTAGAATTGCACGCTGAATCGAATCTGCTTTCCGTTTTGCTGAACGGCCCTCTGTCAAAAGTTATAGGTATGTAAAGTTTTGAATGGAATTTTAAAAATCATCCTCGAGGTTATGCAGATTTCCCAGAGACAATAAAGAGCAGTAGTGGTCAATGGTAGTCAGGTGGAATGCGAGGCTAACCTCAGTGCAATGCCCCCAACCGGCGTAGTACCAATGTTAATAGTTAAAAGTAACCATTCTTAAGGAGAAGTAGTTTGAAGTTCGAGTTCGAGTGCACAGTTTAACTTTTTTTTCCTTTTTTAGAGGTAGTTGCTCTTCATTTCAAATACAAATCTTTTTCGAACTACTTCTCATAAAAATGGTTACTTTTAACTATTAACATTGTTACTATGCCGGTTGGGGGCATTGCACTGAGAGTTTGCCTCGTATTCCAATTGACTACCACTTGACCACCACTGCTCTTTATTGTCTCTGGGAAATCTGCTGATAACCTCGAGGGATGATTTTTAAAATTCCATTCAAAACTTTACATACTTATAACTTTTGACAGAGGGCCGTTCAGCAAAAACGGAAAGCAGATTCGGATTCAGCGTGCAATTCTACGTCGGAAAATATATTTTTTCTTTGCAAAACCACAGAATGTGCGAGTGGAGTAGTGAGCATAGTCGCTTGCCAATATTGCCAAATGACTCGTGTCATTTGGCCACACAACCCTGATGACCTTCCCTTGTTAGTAACCCATCACTTCACTACATTTCTTGCGAAGGATCTTAATACTTACCATCTCAGATCGACGCAAAATTATAGGGGGGAATAAGCATCACAAAATAGGAATTTTCTGAGATTTTTAGCTGCTAAATGCTAGAAATAACTGAAATATAAGGTTTCAAAGTTTTTAGATTGAAATTAAGCATTTTTGGAGATTTACACAACACTTTAAATGGAGCTCTCACAAACACCGGGGGAGTAGCCGGGTGGCCAAGTGGTTAGGAACTCTAGCTGGTAGACCAAAGTCGCTGGTTCGACTCCATCCCCGTTGTTCTTTTGGTTTTTTGCAAAACCACAGAATTTGCGTTCTATTTATTTTTGCTTTTTCAAGTTTATTGTGAGTTTTTGCCATAAAAGGTAAAGATAACAAAATGTTATTTAAAACTAATCGTACACCCAGGGTAGAACTCCAGTGCCTTGCCCAATTGGGTCATGACAATTCAATCGCCGATCCTCAACCCATTGGTGTAGGTAGTTGGGGTGGTGGGCATAGTCGCTTGCCAATCTTCATCGTTGTCCCATTCATTCGGGAAGTCTTCTGTTGGTTCACATTCCATTGTTTCATCTTGTTCATCCACGACAATTTAGCTTTATAGCTCCTCGTTAGTTTTCTTTTCTTGTGTATAACAACCCCTTAGAATCACCATTTCTAAGGGTTCAAATATATCTTATAGGAAAGAAAGAAAAGCAAGAAAACCTGAAAAAGAAAGCCCTCAACTTCCAGTGGGGCCTGTTCTTCAATAATGCCCTGTTTATAATATAGAAATTATATATTATTTTTAAACTATATTTTACTAAGATTCCGTTTGATAATTCCAATTATTTTTAGATGGATATTATTTTGGTACTTCGCAAGGAGGATATGGCGATTCGGGTTCTGGTATCTTCGATATGGGCGGTCGCTTCATCGGAAGCTTACTCGCGAAGACGGATTTTTGCTTTGTCGGATCCCAAAATTGAGGATGGAGGATTGGCTGATCACCATCCTGAGACGAGAATGGTTTCATCGACTCTTATTTTTTGGCGATCTTCGTTGGGATGAACCAGATGATGCAAATGTAAGTATTATTTTAATTCTAATAAACATTCTTTTACATTTTTATTATTCTAGTTTTCGCCTACTTAAATAAAGCATGCAGCCTAAATGAAGTGATTTCTTTAAAATTAGTCTTCTTGTTGTGACTTGTTCTAAGAATTATTGTTTTTGATTTGAATAAAATTTATCCTTGATATGGTATAAATAAAGATTATTTCATTTTTATCTTTTATTTACGTAACGTGATGCAAGACTTGTTTAAATTTTTTATGACGAGTTTTTAAAATGGCATGCTGTACTTTGCATTTAACTTCTGATGAAACGAGTTTTGAATACTCATTTACACAAGAATTTATGGATAGAAATTAGGAAATAGGTTTATTAAAAATAGATGGTAAATTAGAAATTGACAACAGAATTGGTGTCAATTTCTGACAAATTTTATTATGTAGTTAATGGAGGTGATAAAAATAATAATCAAGTTTATGAAAAGGATACTATAGCTAATCCAGAAGCTAAATACGATTTTAATGAATTAGTTAATAACACTGATAGTTCGTTAAAAAGCAGCAAAAATTTCTTTAATGCAGGATTAGAAAATGGTAAAGTCTTTCTTGGTATAAAGAAAGCATATTCCATTGATTTGAATAACCATTTTTCCTTGAAATTCTTCGTCTTCGGGCAGTTCAACGTCACCATCAGCTGTTTCTTTTAGTAGGTGCTGTATACCCAAGGCCGGCAGGCTTAGCAGACATTCTTAAGGGGGTCCAAAATTATGGCAATCAGTTTTTGGAAATCTATTCTTTTCCGAAAAAACTATTGAAAATAGCATGTATTCTATATACCATTTGAAAGCCCTAATTCTCAGCATCATTAATACATCAAAGATTTTTTGGCCAGAGCTAATTTTTGACCCTTACTGGCTTTCGATATGAGCTCGCCGCAAGGTATGTAAATAGGCGCTTTATGGAGGGGAAAGTGTGGTTTTTGCACGAGAGAAGAGAAACAGTGACAAAAGCAGAAAGGCGTAAAAATGTAAGATTGGCTAATTCTAGAGCACTCGAAAATAAACAATTGCTCGACTTGACTGTTTTAAACCACTAGAAGCAAGTTAAAGATATTCAGCTAAAGAGTTAAGGTCTACATGCCAACGATTTTTCGAAATAGTTAAATCTTTAAATAGCTTTAAAGTACATTTTCAGCAATTTTCGGCGTTAAAACTTACACCTAAAGTCGAAATAAAGTCTTTCGTTTTTCTATTTTTTTTAAATTTATTTCAAGCGCTATTATGGCGATGCTTTAGGCAGATCAACTTCGAGACCCCTTGGACCTTATTGCAAACACATCAAATATGAAGGTAGCTAAGGTAATATTTAAATTTAATGTTGAAGTCTTAAATTTTAGAAAAAGCAAAAGCGCGAGAAACGAAAGAAACACAAGACATCGAAGACGACCAAATCGAGAAAAAGAGAGCGCTCAAAGAGGAGTCCAAGCAGCAGCAGTGTCAGCACTTCAAGTTCATGTGAGTGATTTCGCAAGTAGATTTCCTGGTAAACTGTTATTTTGGGGCAACTTTACTTTTTCAAACATATCCAAACAAAGCCTATTTTTTAAGGAAATTATCCAATGTATGTTGCCTTTAGCTTCTTCTCCATCATCAAAGCCGACTAAAAAACGAAGCAGAGATTTCCCTCCGAAGCCAAATGATTCAGGTAAGAATTGAAAATGTTAAAATTAATGGTTGTTTTTAGATAGCACCGTTCCCCTAGACTGTTTGCTTCACAAGCGAAATCTTTTGGCGGAGATAGCCGTGAATTGTTTGGATGCAGGCAAGCTCGCAAGCATGATTCCATTTTGTCTGATTGTAAGTTTTTGTCACACTTTAAATAATTTTTTTGCCTAGGATCGGACGAAAGAAGAACTTATTCAAAAAGTGACTGAAGAACTGGAGGTAATGTCCAAGAAGCGGATTTGGCAGCGCTTGAAGGTAAAAATTTCTATGTCCTACTATATACATATTTTGTCTTCAGGAAAAGAGGCATCGAGTAGTAGTGAATCGGAAGAATCGGAACAAGAGGTCAAACCTGAAGTGAAGGGACAAAGCCATTCACCGGAAGTAAACACGCCCAAAACGTACGATTCTAATGATAGAGGTTAGTTTTTATGTAGATGGATCTTCATTGACCAATTTTTGTTAACATTTTGAGCCGTAAAGTGGCGATTTTTGTATGCTTTATCATCTACCATTTAGTGTCATTAACTGAAGAGGCGACTCCTCCGCAATGTCCATTGGAAGAGGGGAAATCATTGATGGTGCCGATTAAATTAACTGTGAGTCGAACTGTTGTTGATTATTATAGTTTTTTCGCTTTATGGGTGATTTTCTTAACGGTTTCATCAATTTGTGATCTCTACTACGGAATTTGGAATATTTTTGCCTTGTTTTGTTAACCTCGGAATTTTTATAATAAAGGCAGTTCAAATTTCACAGACAGAGATTTAATTCAAGGAAAGCATGAGATCATTGACCTCTAGAAAGAAGAAACGAGCACAGAAATAAATAACACCAAATACACTAGATGAAATTGCTATAACCCATTCAATGATTGCAAGCATTTAAAAGAAGTTTTAGTAGTTTTAGAAATTTCGGCTGATGGTTGGAAGTGGTTGTTGAGCGACTGCTTGATCAATGATCTCCAATGATCTGAAGTTTTGATTTAAATTTTAAGCTCAAATATAAGCAAGCTTGTAGACTTACTTGGTTCTTCCTAAAGCTATCCTATGAGTAAAAGCTGGTTTTTCACAGGCTTTTTCCGGTGAAAGCGCTGGTGGTTCATTGATCGACCCAACTTTTGCTCCTTTGCCGAATTCTTTGTGCAATCGATTTATTAGGGCCTAAATTGTTTTTATGCTTCGATGCATTTTGATATTTACCTGGGTTCTATAGATACTCTCCTTTCGTTCATGAGATCTTTGGGAGGAGCGCTCACTCGAATCACTACTCGAAGGGGTTGGAGCTGAAATATTGTTCGTAAATTGTTATCTAGTCCAAGTACCATCATTTTTCTTGGTCAGGGCTGCAAGGATAACGGGTAAGACAACCAATCCATGCCACATTCCGAGAACCACGACAACGGTGATAGTTTTCAGGAAAACAATCGCCAAATAGGATTGCTTGAAAACAAGTGGAGCCAGCGCAACCAAAGTCGACAATCCGACCTAGGAAACTTCTTTTATTCATTTAATGGCTTCATTTTTAACCTGCATTAGTGGCCATCCAATTGTTGTTAGCGCTTCCTCGACTTTGTCCACAGCATTTAGCGGTTTTGCCTGAATAATTTCACCAACTAAAGAAAGTTTTTCAGCTTACTTTGTAATAGTGATAGCACATATGGGCTGTGTAATCAACCGAGAAACCAATAGCCATCAAAAGAGCTGAAAAGAAAATGCATTATTTCAAAATCAGAATCCTAACAACTCCCATAGACTCTCTTAATCACTGGGCTGAATGTCGTTATAGTTATTGATAGCTAAACGTACCGGCCATCGACAAAGGATCCAGCTGAATTCCCCATAGCGTTAAAATTCCGACGATTCCAACTAAACAAAATTCCTAGTTTTAACAACAGCACTCAAACCAGTGATTGAGAGGACCGAACAACAGGCGCAAATGACGCAGAACAATGAGGGAATGAAGAGAACACAAGCAAGTGCCGTACACAAAAGAGAAGCGCCCACCGAGGACCAAACTGTTGAGTCGATAACCATTGTCTATAAATTAAAAATTCAAATTGATTCCTTCATGATTTTTAAACAATCTCGTTATACTAACCTGATCGACAAATGGGGAATGATCGGAGAAAGGAAAACCCCAAAGTCGGGATATTTCTCGGCGATCGCTCTCCACGCTTTCACTGCCGGAATCAACTCGTGATATTTGATCACCTGTAAGGTTTTCTTTAATGTTATAGCTTTATTTCATTACCCCGGCGAAATTGGTCATAAAGAAGAACTCGGAGATGCAATCGGGTAAATCATCATCACAAGCGGTGGAGTTGAATTTGACAAAAGTTTCCAAATAGAAATAGGTGGCTGACTGAAATTTGGGGATCATTTCAAATTCAAATTTGCGAGATCACCTGGAAGAAAGTGGGGATCTCGGTGTAGGTGAACTTCGGTTTCACATTTCCCTCCTCATCATCGCTGTCGACGTAGTACTGTAAGTTTTGTATTTTTCCGGATAACAGAATGATCGACAATTATAGCGCTGCATTTTAGAGGGACTACATTGATCGAAATTGGGTCAATCATTCAACGAAAAGATTGCTCTCAAAAATCCCATCACTCGGCTCTCAACTTTGAAAAGGCCTATAAGAGAGTTGAAACCTTGAATCGATTAGATAATGGGCAACGTTAAAGGAGACATACTCAAGATCTACCTCCACAAAAATCAAAACGATTGACCCAATTTTGGCCAATCTAGACCCTCTGAAATGAAGCTATAATTGTGAGCCACCTTGTAGTCTTACTCAATTTACCCAACCTCCAAAAAATCCTCATATTGTCGAATCCAAAAGAACGTCGAATTTGGCCCATACGAGTTTACTGTAGTCTCGAATTCATCAACAATTTTCTTGACAGCTAAATATTTCAAATATTTCTGTGTTTGAGTCAGAATCGAGATTACTTTCCAATCTTTTCGGATCTCGAAGATCACCGGGATTTTTAACGAAAACTGAAATCGGTTGCATGCTTCGCATTGCGTCTTCAAAGTGCTTTTGAAAGTTCTGAAAATTTTAAAATGGATAGTGATTGAAAAGTATTTAAAAAGCTAAAATCTACCTGTACATATGAATCGGGTAGAGTCATCTTTTCGAGTGAGATCAACGTTTCCACTCGTTGAATTCCCACCGCCGAGAGATAGTAGTACAAAGCCATCAAAATCAACAGCACTATTCTAAAAATGATCGATTACAGAAAGACTTCAACTGCAATCTATTTACCTGCATGTCCAAGTGAGACACGTTTTTGCCCACCACCGAATTACTCGAACTTGTATAGCGACCACTTCTTCAACAAGTTGTGAACGAGCCTAGAAAGGGTAGAAATTCGGATCGGATAATTACGGTAGGTAAAATCTTACCTGTCGATTTGCCTTCAAGCAACAAAGAACAGCCTGCTTTCCCGATTTCTCCCGCCTTCCCGACCAGGCCAAAACTGCAGAGAACATGATGAGAATGTAGAAATAACAAACAGTGATCGAGACAGCACTAAACCGGCTATAGAATGGGATTTTGAATTCCTTTCTCATTCAACGCTTCTCAAGGTTTTACCTGAACAAAGAGAAAGCTTTAACCGCCGGAGTTGATGAAGTCATACCGATCACAAACGCCATCACATTCGTTATTGAACTGAATATTTATTGCTTTATTAAAATAATAAGTCAAAGTATTAAATATTAATGGCTGATCTTGCATTCGGTACCTGATCGTAATACTCGCGCCAGCCTCTTCCAGGGTGATCGCCATACGATCAGGAATTGGATCATCTATTGACGTGCGATCCCAGGCTCTACATGTTTTGTTTTTAGATATTCTTTGATGATAATGTACCGTAATATAATGAACACATCATCAACACCAACAGAGAGCACGAGAAATAGAGAGGCGACCATGATCGATTGGAACTGAATAGGCAATAGGTAATTGGGTTGCGCTTTTGGCAGGGAAATTTGACTCTTTCCTATTACTTACCTTACTCTAAAATTCCTACTCTTTTATTCGCTCTTTTTCATCATTGAATTGGTTGATTAGGATCTGAAATGCTTACTTTCATCTCAAAGAAGCACATGATTCCAGCGGCGGCGAGTAGAGAGAGCAACGGGATCAAACAGCCGCACAATGATTCCCATGGCTTCGATCGAGATGGATCTCTTCTGTAAACATTAAAAGTTTAAATTTCAATGGAAACTCTTTCTTTTTAATATCAAAAGCTTTATTTATTTCCGATTCTGCAGTTCTGTTTATTGAAAACCCAGCAAATTTGAAATCATTTTGTCACTTTTCTTTCAGTCTTCAAACTTTAGGAAAAATTTCTCTACCCGGAAAAACCAATAAAATTTTAACACCCTTTTGCCCATTTTTGGTGGTGGCTTTTGGCTGCCATTGTGTATGAAGAGAAGAAGAAAAGAGGAGAAAGGAGACGGTGAATGGGAGCACCGATCAGTTTTTGATGAAGAAAAGAGAAATGAGAAGGAGATGGGGGAAAGAGGAAGAAAGAGAAAGAAAGAAAGATAAAGAAAGAGAAAGAAAGAGAGACCTATCACCTCACAAGAAAGAGACTCGCCTTTTTTTCTCGTATACACCTCTGAAAATGAGGAAGAATGGCTGGAAAATGAATGGGGTTTTTTCCCGAGGTTACCCGCCACTGACCACGTCACACTTACATTTTGAAATCGTACGAGAAAGCACAAAAAGGTATTTAACTGAAGAACAAAAAAAGTAGTTGTTGCAGCATTTTCCGCCATTCTTAACAGTTTAAAGATTTACAAGCTTACCTGAAACTGCTCGCGACAACGAAGGCGATCATTGCTGCCACCGATCCGACGATGAGTGGAGCTGTTTCGAGCCCCATTCGCCGAACCTCAGCCGAAATTAGTAAATCTCCAGTGATTCCACACTAAAATTTTCCATTTTTCATCATTAATTTGATCTTAATTCTATCAGCTTACCTCAAATATAGCGAATTGTGGCTGTTCAAAGGCTTTCCTCGCCTCAATGAGCCAATTGTAGATGACCTGAAATGCAAATATTGCTAATGTACTTAGGATTTAAGGTTTAGATAATTTTCAACTATATTTTATAGCTTATTTTATAGTTGAGTACTGACTTTTTCATCCTCATGATGCGAAACGAGATAGAATGGGAGAATAGCTGTTGAGAATGACTCGATCAAGCCCGAATCGCTCAATTTCAAATTGTAGACATTATTGCCTGGAATTTTGCTTTGAACTTTTGCAAAACTTCTTTAACTTATTGCTTATTGCAAACTCTTAAAGTGTTCTGAAAATGTAAGAGAGAATAAACCGTTGACCTTGTAGTTTGACTCAATGATTTTTCAATCTCATCACCCACTTCTCAAAGCTGTTTGAGCTTTGAGATTTGAGCTTAATCCGCTTTCTTCACAAATCTATTGAAGCTTTTTTTGAGTCAAATTTTTAAAAACTATAACTTCCAATGCTCTTGTGATGAATTTCAATTCAAAATCTTCACCAATAAACGCTTGACTCCCGAAAATCTCGATATTAGGATAGGTGTACGTGGATGGATTCGACGGATCGTAAAGCCTGAGAAAAGCCAACAATGCCGTGTTCAGCTCACAATACGGCTCACAAAGATCTCGATAAAACCTGGGATTTGAAAAAAATAGAGAATTTACAACAATACGGGTATCTAAAGTGAAACAAAAGCTCTAAGATCACTCACCATTCGGCTCCATGATATTCAATCGAGACATTATTTTGGAGAACTTTGACCAGCTCTTGTAATCTTTCTCTGTATTCGGGCTAAAGATACTTGGAAAACTATGAAGAAAGTTTGAGTACCTTGAGTAAATTATCGTGATCTCGAGCTTCAATCATGATGTACGATGGATCAAGAGTACCATTCTAAAGTTGCCTGATGAAGAACTATAGGCTTCATCGTTCTTTTTTAGGCTTTCCATCTCAAGTTGATTTTACAGCAATCTTTCTGATTACGGTAGAGACTTTATGGGCTATTGTAACGTCTACTAACTGGGTTGCAAGTTAAGGTAGCGGACGGCCGAAGCATCACGTAGTCTAACTTTAAGCGCCTCGTTCTCAGCGCTGTTTCAAGCGACAATGTGCGCTTAGATATCAAACGATAGCCCCAAATCTTAGCTATATTTTGACACTAACCAGGCATTTTAAGAAATGATGGGCGCTTAGAAAAAGATGAATTACTGATTTACCTGATTCAAGAATTTTCTGGACACCTCATATTCTTTTCTTGATGGAGAATCTTGTGGAGAATAAGCCTCGCGAACGTTTGACGTTTCTTCAAAATAAAATAAACCCGAAGATAAAAGACCTAAATTGGGTATTAGTCTATTTTTAGCTTTTAGTCAATTACCCGTGACTAGAAAAGAGAGGAAAAGAATGATAAATGGAGATCGACCGATGACAGCGCCGAGCCATCGGAAGAAATGCTCCTGGAAACGAATTCATTGATATATTAATGTTAATACTGGTATATTAATAATGTTTTTTTATTTTTCCTTTAGTTATCTTTATCTTTAACTGACTTGTCCTTTCTCAAACGATCCCTTCAGGGTTTGAGCCCATTCCGATTAATGTTAATGTTTTTTTTATTTTTCCTTAGTTATCTTTATCTTTAACTGACTTGTCCTTTCTCAAACGATCCCTTCAGGGTTTGAGCCCATTCCGACGGGGATTTCCCCGATTTCATCGAAAAATCCGTCACTTTAGTGAAGTTTTCTTCTTTTCAAATAAAAAAAGAGATCAATTTATAGAGAATTGACAGAAGAATAAAGTTGTTGTCTCAAATCGGTCGATTGATTGATTGATTGATTGATTGTTATTCTGAATGATTTGTGCAAATTGTGATGTGAAAAAAAAGTAGAAACGAGAGACAATAATTAAAAAGTTCAATAAGCAAACGATAAAACAAGCAATTGAAAACAATAAAAAAGCTTTTGAATCTTGAAATCTTGTTAAATGAAACGCTCAATTTCTTTTGATCTATTCAAAAAAGTCTCAAATCGATTCAGTTTTCAGATCAAAAACGACTGACAGGTCTGCTGAAAGAAAAGAGTGAAAAGTCTTTTTTCTTCTCGAGAATCATACCTACTTTCCATTTTTTCCCTCCACACATCAATAGTCGACTATTGAATAGTTTTCGATTGAGGGAAAGTCTCGTGTATTGTGAATGAGTGATCTGTAACTCTTGCTGTTGCTTCAGACTGACTCTCCGATCCATTATCAACACAAAATTGCTGAGAAAGCAACTCAAGTTGTTTGTTTGAGAATGATGTAGAAAGAATACTTCTATATTAATAAATTCAAAGGCTTGACTATTTTAAAAGCCAAGCCTTTGAATAAGGCTCATTTCATTTCATTTTATTTCTTTTAAGTTTTCATTTCTTATCTCTTTTTCCAAAATTCAATCCTAAAATAACAAAGGATTGGTAAAGCTGAAAATTGAAAATTGAAAATCAAAATAAGATTCAATTTTCAATTTCTTGGCGATGAAAAATGAAATGAAAAGTTTAGAGATGAGAACTTTCAGCTGAAAGCTTGTAGCTTGGATCGAAGATGACAAGCAAGGTACAAGGTGAGTTGTCACACTCTTATAGAAGTCAAGAATGACACACAAAGAATAGGAAAGTATCCATTTCAGAAGTAAACTGTGCTCACTAGGGAACTCTTTTAACTCGCTATCGATTTGGGAAATGCTCAAAAACTCAAAAAGCTTAAAGCTCAGCGCTCAAAAACGGTCTCTCAAAATTTTAAAAGACACTTGTTTTTAATTTTACGGAACTAATCGCTTTTGAAGAAAAACGAGGCCGCCGAGGTATAGCGCCGATTGAATGGCCTAGCGAATATTGTGCTGGCGTCTCGCGCCTTTCTATCTTGGTTCGATTCCCCCCCACTGTCAAGCCTTTTATGTTAAGTTACATAAAACCATTTTAAGTGTCCTAAAGTGTTTTATTTTACAAGTAAGCGTTGTTCAGACTGGTTATCGAATCGGGCAACAGCTATGATATTCAGAACCTGGACTATCGTATAATATCACTTTCCAGTAACTTTGCCAAGTAAGACACGAATAAGAATACACAGGTCTAGAAATCTAGATACCACCGTATTATCCAAGAATGAGATCTCAAGACTATAAGAAGCCGTTCGACAAAGTCTTCCCATATATTTTCCTAGTTTTTCGAAGAAAAAAGTTTCACGGTTTCAACGGTTTCAAATGAGGGCTAATGGAGGCTTTTTTCTGAATTAGACATGGAGAAACGTTCGCCAAAGAGTTAAAAACATCAAAAGAAAGATTTTTTTGGTTCATTTCACCTGCAACAGGCTAACAAGAGGGAACACTAACACATGGAAGACACGGGAAATACAAAAGAGAGAGAGAGAGGAGTACCTGACAAGGGGATCCAATGGGGGATCCAATCCTCCCCATCACATCTTTTCTATTCTTGAACTGGATCGTGTTCATTTTGATTCCCTTTTCCCTTCACACATCACTTTTTAGGGATTGCTCATCTGCACGTGTGGCTTTTATTTGAGATTGTGAATTTTGATAGAAATTCAAAGTTTGGATTGAGTAACTTGAGTAACGGATTGAATAACTTTAGAAAGAAGCTATATTAAATAACGATCTTTATTAGGTTGTCCAGAAAGTCTTTTCGTTCGTATTTCCATTGAAAAATAACAGATTCATCAAATAACCTATAGTTTTCTCTAAATAAAAGTGTTTATTCTTTAATTTCCCAATCTTTTTAAGTCAATTTCGGTTCACTTTCAAGCAAATTCGAGATCAATTCGAGTAGTTCAATTAATGTATTTCTTAATTTTAAACGGAACTACAGAAAGAAACGAAAAGACTTTCTGAATAACCTAAAGCTAACTCGGATCGCTTGCTGAAGCTATGGTTTTGCGTAAAATGAAACCATTCGATCTCATAACCGCTTAAAGCTATTGCCTTTCTTTACGCAAACCATTTGTTGATTGAAGTTGACACTTTTTTTTTGTGATGATTCATATCGAGAACCAGATTATGCTTGACTTTCACCCCGAAAAGAAAGACGAAAACAAAAATTAGGCATAGATACGATCGGAGGGAGAAAAGGTCATTTGGAAAAAAAATAAATGAAGAGAAATGGAGCGTAAAACACTGGAATGGTTGCTAGAATTTGCATTTGTCTAAAACAAAGTGGATAAACTTGAGAACTTTGCACATATTGTACATGTGCTTAAAAACTTGATTCTAGTCTCGAGAATCGAAATTTCGAGCGAACAGATCTAGAATTTATCACCGTTTAAAAACGGACAAAGCAGGAAAAAGGAGGAAGTTGATCTGAAGGGAAAAGAGGAAAGATCGAAACGATTGAATAGCTCTGAAGGAAAGCAGCTTTTTCCTTGGCAATGGATGCGTATGTGAATGAATTGAATGGATCCGAAATCACGACTTTGAAAAGAGAAGAAAAGCTGATGGGAACAAAAAAAAAAACGAGCATCGGAAATGGACCATGAAATGAGCAAAGAAAAAGGATGAAAGTCTCTCTCTCGACTTTCACAAGCTTTGTATCAGCTTGAAATTTCAAAAGTACCTTTGGCACAAGTCTATAATGTTTGTAAAGAAGTTTTGTGCTTGAAAAAGACAAGCTCTAGATCAAAATGCACAGCTCAATGCCAGAAATAAACAGAAATAAAAGCCGCAAAAATTTCAATCAAATAGCAAAGATGAGGTCAAACTTTGGCCAACTATATAAGGTAAAAGAAAAGAAGAAAATGCTTGCATTCCTCTCGGATCGTCTAATTGGATCGAAATCATTTGAAAAGTGAGAAAAAAAAAGAGAATAACTGTACTCGCCGCTTCTTTTTCTCTCCAAAAAGTGTAAGCTTCAATCATTGGAGAAAAGGACGATGAACTTTCAACTCGCTCTTTTCTTTTCTGATTAAAATCTAGTGTTGAAAAGTTGTACATACAACAAAGATCATAAAAAGTGTAAAACTTAACGGTCTTGAATCTTTGAGATGTTATGTAAAGGTAAAAGTTCAGTCAGTTCACCGTATTATTAAATAGATTTGTATCAGAATCTGTATCAACTATTAGTTTTGAAAATAAACCAGAATCTAGGCTTTACTTGAGTGTACAATTGAGTGAGATCATAAAAGACTTTAGGACTCTTTTCGCTGAGTTGAGAGTCGGTTTTGGAAGCGATCTTTGTGATGGATTTCTTCTCTTTTCAATCTATTCCCCAAATCTCAATTTATGCTTTTCAAAAAGGTTTACTGTTTGGAAAAGACTGAAAACAGAAAGTTCGGATTCAAAAAAAAACACAAGAATTCCTTGAAAGCATTGCTAATTTACAAGCATTACTTGAAAGATCATTAGACAAGCACACAATCAATCAATCAGCTTGTGCAATGCGTAATTGCACAATGAACTGCTCAAAGATGTAAAGATTATATCAGCAGAATTATCGTGACCAAGAGGTGTAAAAACAACAGAATAACGATGATTTTTGGAAAAAGTGGAGGAATTGAAAAAAAGTGAGAATGAGAAGAGAAAGGTGGATAGATAAAGAAAGAAAAAGAAAAACCGGTCTTCTTGAAAAGGAAAAATGAAAGAATATAAGAATATCAGTTATTCGTTTAAAGGTGGCAAGGGTTAGGCATAGCTTTGGCTAGCAGCTAAGCTTTGTCTAGAAGCTAAGCTTTGTCTAGAAGCTAAGCTTTGTCTAGAAGCTAAGCTTTGTCTAGAAGCTAAGCTTTGTCTAGAAGCTAAGCTTTGTCTAGAAGCTAAGCTTTGTCTAGAAGCTAAGCTTTGGCTAGAAGCTAAGTTTTGGCTAGAAGCTAAGTTTTGGCTAGAAGGTTAGGGGTAAAACAAGCAAGAAAGTCTCATCTGAAACTCGCGAAATCCTGTCTGCAAGCATTAGACTAAAATCCAGTATCTGCTGGCTGATGTATGAGAGATCACCCTTCTATCTTTCTTTACCTGATTTTGACGAGACAAGGTCATCTCCACCCTTTTCCCTTTTCTCAAAACTCTTTGGAACAATGGGCGGACGAGGGCGACAAAAATGGCAAATGAGCCATTTCACTTCGATGAAACCCTTGAAGCATTTCATTGATGACGTCATGATTTTTCTTTCCTCTCCAGTGATTTCAATTGCGGTCATTGAGTAAATGAAGGAGAAACAAATTGAAGTCTATCGCCTCACTCACAGACAGACAACTCCCAAGTTCCGAGTGAAACGAGTTTTTTTTAGGTTTTCCGTGTTACCGTACTGTTGAAGGAAAAACAAATACATTATTATTATTATTAAAGCTAATGAAATCTTGCAAGCATACGGACCAAAGAATGATAGATCAAATGAAAGCTAATGAAAGCTAATGAAAGCTAATGAAAGCTAATCAAAGCTAATCAAAGCTAATCAAAGCTAATCAAATCTTGCATATGGACCAAAGAATGATAGATCTAATCTCTCATCATCTACAGTGCTAAGAAGGCATTGTTTCACTTGTGTTATTGTCATATTTAACAATATATTGTTGAATTTTCAATCAGAAATGTATCTTTTAAATGTTGACATCAGATTTTGCGAAAGCAACACCAAGAATAGCTTCACTTGAGCGCTCAAGCTCAAGGAGATTTTAGATAGGAGAAAAACAAATGGCAAATCGTCAAATTGCCAAAATCGATCACTGAATTTCACATGAGACTTAGAACAAGAAAAAGTTTCTCTATGAAATCTTTGACTCAACTTTTATTCAAACAGAGTGTACTTTTTCAGAGTGAGTAACCAGAGAGTTTTATCCAAAATGTGTAAAGGTCAAACTCGAAGCCGGCCAACTAATCCGAAAATTTGTGCATTTCTTTGAGGACGACTCATTCTTTGAATGATTCCTCTTCACAACTCGACTTTCTTTATTCTTTTCCTAGTGTCAAACGACAATTTAGTCCTTGAAATTTGCGAGAGAAACCCACAAAGCACAATTCCTCTTCCTCATCGTTAAATCGACCAACGACTTCGCTCTCGAGAATTAAGTTTTTCACTCTTCGGATCAACTGACCGAAATGTGTTTTTCTTTAAAATAACGAAGTACTTTTTGTAAACTAAAATATAGTGAAGAGGAAATAAACTCCCGAAACTAATGAGGTAAATCTCTTTCTTTCGACTTTCGACAAGAATACGCAAAAGTAAAACCCCAGAATTTACAGGGTGATCAAAAACTTCCCGCACACTTTACAAAAGAACCTCAATTTCTCAGCTAAAACCCAGATCGAAATTCGACTTACTAGATCGGATTTAGCTGAAATTCCAATCATTTCTACACCTCAACCATCCTGATCAGAGCCACCTAGCTTTCCAAAGAAGCATTGTGGTGCGCTGGAGGCAAACTGTCATCGCGCTCACCTATTTGAACCTATTTTCAATTGAAAAATCCTTCAAAAAGCCTTTTTAACTTGACATTTTTTAAAAAATTAACAGTTCAACTGTTATTTTAAAAGAATAAAATCTCTCGTCAAAATGAAAACTTCTTGAAAAACTTTTTATTCGAAAACATGCGAAACTGTGTTTGTCCCATGGGCGCTTTGCCTCGAATGCAGAGAAGGGCTTCTTGGAAAGGCTGCAAATTACCGATCCGAGTGATTTACTTCTAGAAATGTTCATTAGAGTCGGTACTACTTATGGGTTATACCCCCCCTTACCTAGTCCAGCTCTTAGCCATCCCCTACTTTCAGGGCATGCCCACTGCTCACGACGCGGAGGTGGCTGGATGTTGAGCAGCGTCCTCCCTAATGGCCTAATGGCCCTAATGGCCGGCCCAGGGAGCTGTGAGTGGGTCTAGCCTAGTGTGGGGGGATTTTTCTCCCGGGGCCTAATGGTGGAGGGGCAGATTTCAGCGGGGTATGTGGTTTCAAAGTCTATAACATATAAACGAAAAGAAAGATCTATAAAACAATTTGTTTCAGAATTTCACCGTAACCTACGAGGATATGAAGCCGGATTTTGATGTCTTTGTGGAGAAGATGAAAAATTTCACCACATCCCTATAACGACGCCTATAAAAACTCGACGAAATTGAACATAGATGTGTGTTTACCAAGGGCATGGCCAGTTGGCATTTCACGGGTCCTGTTCCGTGTGGTTTTGCGCGGAAAGAGCGTCGACAGGGTGAAGACCAAAGCGGCCAGCACCCCCACACATCGCGAAGTTTTGCGCCAAATGGGCGACGGCACGATAAACACCAAAATGGTGCACCCCCTTCGGATACAACCAGCTAAACCGAAAAGTTACGGAAAAGCCGATTGGAGGGATTTGTTTTGTTGTATCTGCAAGCAAAATCTCTAATAACCCATAAGAGCCCTTATGGTTTAGGCTTTAAAAACTCAAATTTAAAAGCTGTACCGAAACATTTTGGATTCAGAAAAAGCTCCTAAAGGACTGCAAGGCTTAAAGTAAAGCTTTCAAATGGCAGATATTTTGTTTCTTGGTCTCAAAAATGACAATTACAACTTTTCAAGCTTTTACTTTTTGTTTTCTTTACTATTTTACATTTCTGACACATGTTTGCCATGCGTTTAGGGTGAAAATTGAATGCAATCGATCATTTTCTTTGTTCGTCTATTTGTTCCGATTTGAAACCTATTTGACCACGTTTCTTTCAATCAAGATGCTAATTTTGTGCAAACAAGCCAGTGATGGTTTTAGTTCAGTAAAACTCGTAGAAAAATGATTTATTCAGGAAAATTTTGATTGTTTTATGGAAAAGGGAAATGATTTTACGTAGATTCACAGTTTTACTTTGTTTTTTTTTACTCAAATCCTTTTCCATTGCACACCCATGGTTGAGTGCGGTTTCGGTAGAAACATTCAGCGTCGATGGCCGCTTGAGTTGCCTATAATATAAAAGAAATTAACAAATAGATTTCGTTGAGTATAAGAAATTGATTTCAAGTCGGTTCTGGTTAAATTTACAGCTCAATTGTGCGATGTGTTCCTCTCTTAAACAATTTTCTAAAAAGAGGCAAAGTTGCGGTCACTTTGCAAAGCTCGCATGTTTTAGAATGTCTTATTTAGGGGGAATTTGATTTTCTCAAAAAAAAAATCTACACACATCTGTGTTCAATTTCGTCGACTTTTTATCGGTGTCATCAAGGAATGTCGTGAAATTTGTCATCTTCTCCACAAAGTCATCAAAATTTGGCTTGATATCCTCGTAGATTACGGTGAAATTCTGAAACAAATTGTTTTATAGATCTTTCTTATGTTATGTTGTTTATAGATTTTGAAAGCACATACATTTCTGAAACCTTCAGCCAGGTCTCCAATATTCTTTTCGAGGTTATCGATTGCGTGCTGTGTGGTGGCAATGGCAGCGAATCGCGACATGAAAGCATCAGTGTCCACATAGTTCACCATTTTCTAAAATCTCTGTCAACAATCTGTTTGATTTCAGTGACAGAAAAGGATTAATCATACTTTCATTTGTTTTGTATGAGAAGAGAGGCGAAGAAAAAGCAAAAAAAACTTCTTCTTTTCAAACTTGAATGCCTTGCTTGCCGCTGATTGTCCCATGTTTTCTCAGAGATTTTTGAAGTTATTTTAGCCCAATTCTACCTAGTTCTATCAAAATTGGGCTAAAAATCGCCGAAGCCTAACCGAATACGTAACCCAAGCCTGAATGGAAGTTTCATTTTTAGTTTTAATTTAATGAAGGTTTAATTTCGAGTGTGTCAATTAATTAATTGATCAATTAATTGATCAATCAATTAATTGATCGATTAAAGTTGAACGATTAAAATTTGAATCGATTAATGCGTTTTTTTTAAAAAGCGCCCTCGTATTGGCCAGCTATTTAGTTACGGTAAATCTAATAGAACGCTAATAGAACTAATAAAGCTAATAGAACGTCACTCCCCTCATACAGTCGTTTAGCCTAACTTCTTTTTAGAAAATCATTTTTTTCTCAGCTTCTAGATTGTTCCCGGGACTAAAAAAATACTAGATTTTAAGGACTATTATTTAACACCCAAGCGCATAAAGCACCGCAGAGCACGAGACTTTCAAAGTTAGACTACACGACTGTACGCTCGTCATTATGGCGTTCTATTAGAGTATTTACGGTACGGTAGTTACGGTTTTAAAGATCATGGCAAAATTTCACGCTCATTTTCTATATTTTAGAAATTTTGTCTTGTTTTATTCGCTAGTTTTGCATTTTTTTTTCTTGATGGGGTTACGGTACTTCTCGGGTGTTTTAGAAAACGTATTAATCGCGAGAAAACGTATTAATCGCGAGAAAACGTATTAATCGTATTACTCTAATCTCATTCTTGTTTCTGCTTCTCTCAAAATCTTTTAAGCAAGAAAACTTTGACCTTTCTCTAAGATCTCTCAACTTTGCTTTATGTGATTTTTCATTCCAAACCTCATCGACATCAATCGAGAATTGACAAATTATTTCATCGCATCCATATCCCAAAATCAGTTGATTCCCAGTGTCCGAGATCGTTAAGGCAAAAATCCCAATAAGGCCAAGAGTTTGAGCATTTTGTTTTGATTTATCGTCTAACTGAAACTATTTGAGATTGAATTCGAGTTTTGAGAAATCTTTTAACTTCTAGAAAATATGCAACCAAGTATTGATTCAAAAAAAGAAAAAAATCAGTAACTGATTTGAGAGTGAATCAATTCTTGATGGGTTTAATAAAAAGAGGGAGAATATGGAGAAATGGGTGGGGTGCGTGTAGAACAAGAAGCGGAAACATCACACCTTATCTCACATCGTTTTTCTTCTTTCTCAATTTTCATGTCTTCGAACAAACACATAAAATATGTTCTCCCATTTGCCCCACTGTCTTCTCGGTCATAACTTTTCCTTTTTTTTCTTTGCCTTGCTCCCGAAATTCTTGTGATAAATGAGGTATGAAATGAAGTTTTGTGTTCATTTTATCTTCTCAATTTACGATTATCCTTTAGCTGCTAGGTGGAATCGATTAAATGGAAGTGTCAAGACTGCTGGATGATCTGAGAGACCAAATTCCTGAAATACCCCTGAAATAATCTGTTGACATTCATTTATAAACTTGAGATTTGTACCTGACAAACTTTGCGTCTTATAATAAATAAAATACTTAGTTGATGGAACTTCACTAAAAGTTGATGGAACTTCCCTAAAAGTTGATGGAACTTCAATAATTTTCGAATCTAGACGTTCCAGAGATCATTTCTAGATCTAACAATCCATTTTCAAACTTCAAGGATCATTTATTATATTAGAAATTCAATAAAAGATATTATAGTGATTTGTTTGATTGATTGATTGATTTTGAGTTTGATTTCTTCAAAGATTCGTGCTCACAAGGCGGTGTTCTTTGTGCTTCCCGTAAACGCGCACTTTCTGGCACAAGGCTCGTCGCCCCGCCGTTGCCCGGTTTAAAGATTCGTGTTCTTTGTGCTTCCCCGTAAACGCGCACTTTCTGGCACAAAGCTCGTCCTCCCGCCGTCGCCCGGTTCAAAGATTCGTGTTCTTTGGGCTTCCCCGTAAACCGCACTTTCTGGCACAAGGCTCGTCCTCCTGCCGCTGCCCAGTTTAATTACCCAAGGAACGGGAAAATGTTACGAGAATTGTCAAAAATTGAAGCAATTTTGTTGGAAATTTGGAATATATGGTTTTTCGATATGGGGAATTCGATGGTATTGCTCATTTCATTGGACAGTCGTTCCAGAAGGGGTGTTTTCTTAACTCAAACTCGATCGACAACCATCAAATCCATCTGAAATTTGCACATCTATTATAAAGTCGCATTTATATATCTAGATAAGCTAACTATTATCTGGATTTTATTCAAAAACGTACTGCAATGTGCCGATCGATGAGTTGCGTTTCCCTCAAAATCGCCGTCTTCTTAGGGTTGAAGTTCTTAGGTTGAACATCGTTTCAGCTAACTAAATCTATTATTGGATTGGAAAGAAAGTTCTCGGAAAAAGTTTGACTGGAATTTCTTAAAAACGAATCCACCAATTGAAGAACATTTTATTCTATTATTTACAAGCCGACTCCAAAAAATTACTCGTAAAAAAATGAGTGCAGCTTTCCCTTAAAATTTTAGAGATTTTGAAAAATCATTATTTTCGAGCTTAAATTCTCAGCTCACTCGGCACCAGAAAAACGATTCTTTATGAGGAAAAGCTAGCATAAATAAGCAATACGCTCTATAAACTCGATTTTTGACCAAACATTTTTTACAGAGAAGCTGTATTTCAAAAATAGTTTTTTTTTGGCGTCATCTTCTCGGCACTGCGGGGTTTTTGCTGAAATAAGTGATTCTGAAAAGTTAAAGCATTAGATCGAATTTGCTTAATCACAAAATTTTCCCTATTTTAAGTACTTGATTTTAGGTTTTGAATGGGACCCATTGTCTATTCATTAACCCATTAAAAACTTGTCTAAAGGCTGGTCACTCAAAAAGTGACCAAGTCATTTCAGCTCAAGAAATCTCTTTTTTTTTTACCTGAAGCAAACTCCAATTTTTTTTGTTAAAAACTTTTTGGAATATAGTCAAGTTTATCAAAAAATTTGGGAAGAACTCATGGCTTGGCTTTTGAGAAATCACCGTGCAAACTTTTTCCTAGAACTTTCTTTCCAAACTAATATAAGAATTACCTTCCAGTCACTAAGCTTCAAGAGCTTCTGTTTTTCGAAAAAGCTTCATTTTAAGCCATTTCAGGGCACAAACGGCGATTTTAGGCCGACATCATCTCTAGTATTTTCCAATGCTTGAGCCCGTTTAATCGTTTTGTTTCATGAGTTTCTTGCTGCCCCTACGGACCGAAATCCTTGGGATGAATCCAAAAATTCACAGCGGCCCCCTTCAGCACCCTTTTACAGGCACTTGGGATCACATTTCGACCGACGGAGAACCCGCCCAATGGTCAAAATGAGCCGGAGCTGGGTTGACCAGCCCTACAGCCGAGGTTAGTTTTGGGAAGCGGTGACCACATGGGGCAGACAACGGATTGGTTACCGGATGACCCAAGATGGACGCTTCCGACTCGAGAATTGAACAGGGAGTATATGAGCCGGCATGATATGCCAGATCGAGCGCGATTGTGCTTCTTCACAGGGAACACACAGCTATCTTCTTTTTTGAATTTTAAAGTTCAAAAACTTCAAATTTTTTGGACAGAAAATTGTACCTGGGCGGCTTTTCGGGATTGGGGGAATCGATTGAAGCTGTTAGTTTTAATGTTTTTCTTGTTCTTGTACAAAAATCAAAATCTAAAAACAATGATTTCAACGCATTTCTCATTGAAGGATGGTTCTAATCTGAAAAAATTTTCATTCTTCGTTACGTTCCAAATAAAACTGGACAGTTTTTTTTTGACTTTAAATCCCTCGTAGAATTGTTTTTAGACACTTTTCGATATGGGGAATTCGAGTTTGATTTCCCCTGTAAACCCTACTTCCAAAATCTCTTCCAGTCGTTCCAAAATCGTTCCAAAGTCGTTCCAAAATCTCTCAACTTGATCAATAATGATCAAATCTATCTAAGATCTGCATATCTATTATAAATTAGCATTTACATAAATAGATAAGACAAACATTTATCTAGATTATTCAAAAACGTATCGGAATATTCCGATCGATGAGCGTGTTCCCTCAAAATCGCTATCGTCTTCGCCGAACGGGTTGATTTTAATTAAATATCGTAAATTATATCTAGATATGTTTTGCCCTGCACAGAAAAAGTTCATAAATAATTTGGTGTTTAAAGAAAGGGAAAAGTTTAAGTTCAACGAGTAAAAATGAAATGAAGCATCAGCGTCTATTCCGAGTATCGGTTTAAAAGTAAATAAAACCCAGTAAACCCTGTATAGATCCTTTTATACAAACTGCCGTATGCTAGTTAAAAAAACGTTGCTTTCTTTTGTAAAACCTCAAAGAAGTGACCAGGGGTGAGCGGATCATTAGATCTGGATTCGGCCATTTTTTTCCAGTTTATGATCCGGCTCGGAAAACTTGGTTCATTTGAAAGATCGAACAAAATGGATCAGCTTGATGAAGCCAATTGATTCACTGACCCCAAAAAAACCCCGGGAACTTTTTCAAAGACTTTAAGTCTTTAAAAGTTTTCGAACTTTTCCAAAAGTTCTTTCTCTGTTTTGACCGGCTCTTTGCTACTCCCGGTTTCCAGGGAGTAGCAAAGGGGAACTCGTGGCTGAACTTCGCACTCCGCCACCCTGTAGTCCGAAGACTTGGTTTTTTGACATAAAAATGAGCTCCATCAAAGTATGGCTGAGAAACAGCCAAAAAAACTAAAGGCTTATTGAGCGGGTGTTCTTTATGCGCGCGCACAACCGCACATTTTCTGGCACAGGGCCTTTACACATAGCGAGCCTTTTTCTCCCCTTTCGTCCACTCGCACTGGTCCATCGAGTTTCACGAGTATAAACAATGTTTGGAGACAGAGTTTGTAGAAGCTTGCTTCTCGCTTGGTCGGTGCCTAACCCATTCGTGGAAGGCGGCGCCCGGAGCGATGGGCTGGCCCGGGTCGAATAGCCCCGAGCAGCAAAAAACCGAAAGGTTGACCGAAAGGATGTGTGGAAAAGTCTCCCGTGAGGGAGACCGCTGAAGATCGTGGAATCGCTACTATTTCGCACTGCCACCCGTGGAGGAAGGCAGAATGGTCTGTTGCTCGTAACCGGATTACAATTATGCTCCCTTTGGGCTCCGGCTTCCGTCAGCTGTCCGCTACTCGACAGTCGTCTAGATGGCGGGAGTTTGGACACCCCATTGGAGGAACCGTGAGGTTCTTAAACCGACTGGGGATCAGATCAATCCCTTTTAGCATCAACAAAGTGTAACTTCGGAGCATTCTCCTACTTATGCTGCGCGCACCTTAGCAAGCTAAGCATTCTTGCTGCGGGAGTCGGTGCCATCGCCAAGGACCAGACGTGGACCTCGGATCCCAAGAGTCTTTGGACTACGGGGTGGCGGAGTGCGAAGTCCAGCCACCTCCTCGTGGTGCACTCTGGGCACTCCCTGTTTCCAGGGAGTGGCGAAGAGCTGGACAAAAAAAGGAAAAGAAAAGCTTTGGAAAAGTTCAAAAGCTTTAAAAACTTTCAAACTTTAAAGGTTTTCCAAAAGTTCGTTTCCAGAAAAAACGGCGTCAAATGGGCCTAGGGTTTGTTTTGATGTAAGTCAGTTTGAGGGGGCAAGGGTGTGCTTTTGAATGTGATCTCAATTCCAGTTATCGTGGAAATTTGGCGATTGGCTGCTCAAATCGTGTCAAGAATGTGCCTAATTCTTTTGGGAATTACCTAACTAATGAAATTTCCTAATTAGCAAAGCAAAACGAAGCCAACTTTCCGTCGAAATTCGCGGTAAAATACGAAATCATATCAAAAAAGAGATAGCATTTCACTTAAATACACGCTTTTTCTCTGGAATTCTCTGAAATTTTGTCAAATTTTTTACTTTTAAAAGACAATAAATGAATACGGTATTTCGTCCACGCATTAGCCTTTCATCTTTTACGACAAGTTATCCTATAGTTTGCATGTAAATTGATAAGTTTTGCGAACGGTTAGCGGAGTCACAAGCCACTCACTAGTAAGGTACACTACTGGACAATAGGCTATCATACTTGAAAAACGATCGTCACTTTCCGGCGCGTCTAATAACTCCCTTATCTTTACCATATTTCTAAATATTAATATTACCATTGTGTAGCCCTTGAAAAGAGCTTTCCGGAAAATGTATAACACTAATAGTTTAAACTCAGAGACAGCAGAATTACAGACGCGCGAAAGTGACGATCTTTTTCAAATATGAGGTCATTGTCCAGTACTGTTGGGTAGAGTCAGAATTCAAACTCAAATTAAGAATTGTGCACAGTAATTGGTGCCGGAATGCTTGAATTGTAATGTGTTCTACAATACCATGTAAGATTTTCTTCACCAGCACTAAGACAAAGTTCACCACATTTTTGCCATTTCAGGGAAATGGGGAAAAGTAATCCCCACGATCATCACACAACACAGTTCATGGAATGTATTCAATGAAGAAAAAAACTAGATCAATAAATAGATGAAGAGCAGAGAATTTGGGGGAATATTGCAAAGAACTAGAAAAACCCCTATAAAAAAAGTGTAGTTATGGCGAAAAGGAAAACTCGGAAATGATAATGCCAGTCAAGATAGCACCAGTTTAACCTTGGAAAAATGGCAAAACTACCGTAATCCTAGAAAAACGAGACAAAATGGAATACGGTGATGAATAAATAGAATTACAAGAGATTACAAAGAGATTATTTCTTCGAACAAAGCTCTCGAAGATTGTCAACGATAGCGAAATCATTTGTTGATCGCCGCTTTTGCCGTTGATTTGAGATGGAGATCACCCTGAAGATGTCTGATTATTTTGGCTCATACTGTAGTTTCTAAAGTTCGTACGTAGACCATTTTATTGATTAAATGGAAAGTTGCTTGCCAGATGTACAGTCGAACCTCTCTATAACGAACCTCGATATAACGTAAACCTCTCTATAACGTAAGGCGTGATGACCGATTTTGGCTTGACGTTAAGCTATATAAAACGGCACTCTATACTAACTGAAACCTCTATATAACGTAAGCTACATAGCCGTCCGTGGTGCGTTATAGAGAGGTTCGATTTTATATTAGATGTTGTTTGAAGCTAAAGAGGTGCAATTTTGTACGAAAACGGCTCTGGACCACTACCGACCTTGCTTTCAGCACATCAACTCATTCG
Source organism: Mesorhabditis belari (assembly GCA_958450365.1). Classification (NCBI taxonomy): domain Eukaryota; kingdom Metazoa; phylum Nematoda; class Chromadorea; order Rhabditida; family Rhabditidae; genus Mesorhabditis; species Mesorhabditis belari. The sequence goes on from CAUEEP010000225.1 coordinate 33,403, forward strand.
TTTACCCAACTATGGTGTGCCAGGAGGACTATGTGTTTACGCTAACAATTCAAAGCTCTTCTTCCGTCCATTTCAAATTTTTCCGTCTTTTTTTGACGAGCCCAGCTCCCGGTCGATTATCGATATTTGTTGTTGCATAAAGGCGGCTGCCCCGGGAACCTCTTCCACCACTTTAAAATTTAGTGTTTGATACGAATATAGAATCACTTTTCAATACTCCCCCACCATGAATCCCGTGCTTTTTTGCGCGTGATTCTTTGCACGATTTGCTTAGAGGGAGCAGGGGGCTTGAACATGTCGCTGGAAAGCAAATCGATCTCGTCACCAGAGGAAGAACTCCATAGGATTCTCCCCACAAAAATAATATAATATTTTATTTACTTTATATGCTTTAAAAAGTCTTAAATTCTTAAATTCTTAAATTCTTCATTCTTTGGTACTCACTTTCCGATCGTTGTTGATAAAGAGAGAATGTGGTGGCCGAACCCGGAGTTTCGAATCTGAGTTCTCCGAGAGTTCGGTGTCTCCATCTGAAAATTTGTTTTTAGGGAACATCTACCGTAATACTTTTTTAGAATACACTAGTCTATCCGCATAGTTTCACTTTAATCAATTAGCTTACTTGAACAAAATATGTTACGATCCACGAATCTTTTGACTTAGAAGCCAAATCGACGCGACCATGGCTCTCAATTGGAGAATCCGTGGAATCGTTGGTGAAATCAATTGAGACTTTGAGGGATGAATCATAAAGATTTCAATTTCTTTTAATTCCTAAGCAAGTGTCAAAGATCTTCTCAACTTTTCCCCCACCCCATCTCCATCTTTAGCCATTCGTGCATTGAGTGTTTCACAGAGATTGATCCTCGATTCCTTTCATTTCATTAGATTGCCTTCATTGCTCAGTGAGATCTTCACTGTTAAGTCGATGGATCGTCGGACAAACCGAGATCGAATAGTCCTGAAAAAGTACATCATTCGAAAGTACATCTTGTCTCAGTTCAGAGATTAGAAGTTAGACCAAAAGTTGAGCTCAAGTCTAATCTGGTCTACCAAAAAATACTACTGAGCCTGCCCCTTTCTTAGCTCAGTCCTAGCCCTGGCTTACAGGCCTTAGGAATTCCATTATATAAAATATATGACCACTTACCAACTTTGAGATCTCCATTGCTAACCAGTGATGACAGATGTGAATGCGATCCGATTGGAGGGCTGGGCCTGGGGTGTCCCCTTCTTGGAAAGGATTTGATGGAGTGCACACCCCGGACTGGCTCTTTATAAGCTTCTCTCCGACGGGACACCCAACTTTTTCTTCTTTTTGCTCTTTTTTCTCCCCTAAATGGAGTTGGCCTTTTTGTATCTTTTGGGCAGTTTACCTCCAACACATCAACCGCTTCTTCCACCACCATTTTCCCCATCCAGCCAGTTGTCCATGTCAAAAACGTTGCACACTTGTTTCCGCTGAAATTTTGTATTTAGCTTGATTTTGTCTAGCTTGATAGAAATTAGCAAAAATTACTTTCTTCAACACCCACCGGCACTAGTTGCCCCATTTGAAAGTTGTGCTTTCGCCTTTTTTCTTCTTTTTCGTCTTCTTTTCAGCACTAAAGAAATTTTCAAAAAGAAATTGAAGAAATCAAACCCTCTCAACCGTTTCCCACATCATTTTTCTTCTTCTTTTACTTTCTTCTTTGTTGTTTGTTCTGTGTGATCACCTTTTGTGCTTCAGTTGTTGGTGGTCGAGGTTGCAAAGGTCCTTGCTAAATTTGAAATCGTTTACTAACAAAATGCCTTCAATTTTCCAACAATCATATTCCTCTAGTCGATTTTCCCTTAAACAACATGATAAAAGCTTTTCTTTAATTAGGTTAATCTCTACGTGAAATCACGGAAACAACTCCGATACGAACTAAAAAAGAGGAAACCAATTTTGAGCTACTTGAACGGAAAAGAAATCGCCTGAACGAGAACCCACATGCGTCTGTTTGTGAGGAAAGAAAGAGAATCATCCTTTACAAAAATGAATAGGAAAATGGGAAATGAATGAAAAATTAGGATGGAGACTTGCCTGAAAGGACGAGCGTTGGCTCATTGACCAAGGCAAAGGGCTTAAGGTCCCCGAACGATCTCGTCAGGTCTAAAATGGAGAAGTTAAGATTGAAATAATATAAATAATGTAGACGTAAATAAGATAAGTATAATGTTAATATTCTTGTACAAAAACCGGCAATGATGATCATACGTTGCAAACTTTTACAAACGAACCTCAACTGGTTCATCGAGATTCACATCGAGCGCCTTGAACTCATCAAAGGGTTAGACCATTCTAAAAATAAAAATAATCTCCAAATTTCAAAAGCAAACCCGATAATATTACCGTTTTCTCATCTTCATCATCGGTCGATTTCGCATTCTCGGGCATTTCTCCATCATTTCGATTTTGACTTGATGTACAATCGCCACCTCACTTCCTCACTTCTGCTTTCCTCAGCGGCCTAAATAATGTCAAGTAAATTTAAAATTTCAAACATTCACTCACTCTTTTCTTCTTTCCTTTTCCTTTCTCGTTTTCTCCTTTCTTTTCTTTCTTCCCGTTTTTCCATGTCAGCGTCGAGTCTTGTTGTTCCATGTAGCGGGAAAGGCCAACAACACCTAAAAGCAATTGTTGTCAAGATCCATTTACTCAGTAACCAACAATTAACATATAAATTTATACCCGGAATCCAGCGGGACTTTGAATGGAAGATTTCTGTGAGGATTCCCGTTTTCTTCTCGTTCCGGCGGCACAGGGAACTCGTTTGGTCGTTTAGGGGCGGCGGCTGTGCTTGACATAGTAGCTGAAATTATTATCTTTTTATTGGAAATTTATTTTATTAGGATTATTCTATATCTTAGATTAGCTTTTCTGATATTCAATTGTGCAAGGAAAGTGTCAAAATCAAAGTCAAAACAAAACAAAAGTCAAACTCATGGATTGCTTTGTATTTCCCTTTCCCTTTGTTGTCTCCCTCTTTTCTAATTCAGCTGACGTCATCTCATCGTGATCTTTTTTCTTCGTTTTCATTTTTGATATCCTTTATCTGGTCCTTCTTCAGAATCGTACTTTTGGTGGGCCGCCAAAGTTAGTCCTACAATTCGCTGCGAACCTGGAAATGAATTGATGAGGCAAGGATCCTCAATCTTGCAGTGCAGGACGCAGTTTAAAAATCTATTTAAGACTATTTAATTAAAAATCTATGTAAGCTAACAATTATAAGTTAAAGATAATGTTATTTTCTATTTAAATTCCCTGACTTTCATTGTCCAAAGGTCTTCTCAGTCTCATCTTCACTGCTTTCCACTCGCGCTTTCCTCCCATTCATCACCAATCCACGAATCGAGATCCAATCTGAATTTCAGTAAGATTTAAATATATATTTAAAATTTATATATAGTAAATGTAGATTTTTTTAAACAGACCCATCCGGAACGGGGACTTTTCTCTGCGCTTTCGTCACCACTGGATTCAGCTCTCCTTCGTAGAGTCTGGCTAGCTAAATAAATTCTCAAATTATAACATAATATAATGTTCAAATAGATTTTATTATACTATAGCCATTTTCTTATTAGCCCAAGTCTAGGGTATTATAGATAATTTCACCTCTTCAGCGACTTTCTACTTTCTCCGATGGTACATCTCGATCCACTTTCAGCATCGCCATCAAGGTGCAGGGCCTAGATTTTCATGATATTATTATTAGCTTAAAGATAAAGCTAGAAATTCAATCCGTAAAATTTAAAATTTTCTCCAAAATCCAACCCTTTCCTGCGCTTCCAAATGCTCGGCCAACTCCCAGCTCGGGCAATTTGCTCATCATCAAGTTATCGAGTGAATCAACCGCATCCCAGTCTTCTTCCTAAACACAAATTCTTTCTTATTTCCAATCTTTATTTACCTCTTCAGCTTTTAAATCAATGCTCGTAAAGTTTTCCACTGTTTTGAACATAAACCGAAAGAATATGACCGGGCATTAGAGACGGTTTCGCTTTGAGCATCGCCTCGAACACGGCTTGGCTTGTCGCGAACGTTTCTGAAAAATGAGATAGCAATATATCTAGGAAAACTGGTACCAGCCACGTTTATCCAGTCTTAAAATCCTGATTGAAGATCACTCACTCGCTGTATTCTCTCCACGAGTCCACGCGCTGACAGCAGCACTTCACTGATCATTCGAGCGTTGCTGAGCGCTACCCGAAAGGAGGGAGATTCGCGTTTTCCCCACCTGCAAACTGTTTGTCTACAAAGAAAAGACGACAACAATGGCCAGTTCTACCCGTATAGATCTCGGTTCCAAAAGAGCTACCAATAATGCCATTGTGTGAGATCGGAGAAGTGTTAAATCGATCCAACTGCACGGTCACATCTTGGATCGGCGGAATTGGTTTCTATTTAGTCATTTCACTAAGAAATGCTCACTCGTTCAGCGACATTTTCGCTCCAGCTGCTTCGTTCCTCGACTTTCGTCAATTCGACGAGTACCGAGGATGTGCCATTCAGAGTTGGTGATGTATTGATAATTATTTGTGGGAACAGATGCTGATGTGATTGGGGATAAGAGCTCGTCTCTGGAGAAGTAAATTTTGGACTTGGCTAGCTCTGGAAATGTCCATCTGTCATGAGAAGATATCTATATATATACCGCACAAAATTGTCGTTTTCTAAAGCACACCTTTCACGCCTGTCTAGGTTGTCACTAGGAACGTCCCGTTTGTCCCATTTTATTTTATGTTCGCCCTCTCTCATTTGGTTTTACATTTTTATACGAATCAATTATGTTTCTTTTATTCTTCGTATTATTCTATATCAAACGGCTTTGTGGCTGCACATGGAAATTTGGCGACGATTCATTTTGCTGCTTTCACTTCTTCAAAGCCGTCTACAGAAAAATCAATTTTAGGAAAAACTCGATGGTGCTTATTGCGATCACAATGCATTTGTTTACACCATTTGATAAACGCTGTTATTCCGCAAGCAATTCAATCGCGTTACAACAGTCGCGTCGATCTACTACTACAACAAATACTTTTGAACTTAACATGTTTAGAATTCAAAATGATAGATCTTTCCTAACCTATAATGTGATCCTTCAGCATGTTCCACGTGTTCCATCAATTTCTTAACGTGATTTCCATAATATTTTTCTTTGACACCATCCCGTACAACAAATCGAGAGATCTGAAAGATAAAAATCAGCTTTTTAATAGGAATTCCTTTGGTTCAAAAGAAATTGGATTACCTTATCCGAATACTCTCATCTCGATCATCCAAACACCGCAGAAACGATATCTTTGTGAGCCTAAATAAATTTTTTCGGTAGAACTCACAAATTTCCCCTTACTTGAACGGCTTTCGGATGCGTTTGTAGGATTTTCCCACAACGCCAACAAGCCAAGGTATTTCAGATTTTGATCGGCGTCCTCGATTAAAAGGCCGAGTTTTTTTGAACGCACAACTGAAAATTGTTTATTAATGGTATTTACTGAGAATAAATTAATGAAATGGTAAAAATGGTTCCGGTATTTGAATTAGAATCCATTTTTAAACCAATTTACTCACCTGTATGCTCGTTGTGTGATCGCCGGGTGTGCCAGGCCGATGTACTGATCAAAACTGGAAAATCATTTTAATCATTTTAAAACTCTAGGGTAGCCCTATTTGGGATCAAACATTTCATCAAATGTTAACAAATTATCAAAATTTAATCTTTTTAAAAAAATGAATAAGTATTTTCTTGCAAAAGCCCCGCCAGCAATGACCGTATTGATGCACTCATAAAGCAGCGACATCGCGAGGTACTGAAAGTTCATTTTAAAGAGATTAAACTAACATTTCAAGTGTTTACTTATAAACTAACATTCAGTTAAATTCCTTAAAACTCAAATTTTCCCTTCCTATTGATGAGATTTGTGAGTGGTTCGAGGAGCTTTTGCCTAGCCGAGGCCTCGAGTGGCACCCAAAGCTCCAAACTAAACGAATTCCGTTTAATAATTTAAAAGTTCATTTCAATTTGCATTTGATCACTTACCAATTTGATGATTTTAATCAACATCCAATTATTCGAGCTCGTTGTCATCAATTTAAAAAAGCGGGCGCCAATGTGAGATAGTTTTTCGGGTTTTTCGCGCCAACTCGCGGAGATCACATTCACAGCCGCACTCTTGGAACGCCTCGAAGAATATTGAAATTATATAGAATAATGCAGAATAATGCAGAATAATGCTAATGTGAATATAACTTGAAGAGACTTATTTATTGCGTTATTGATGGGGAAAATGATTTCAAACCTGGATCCGCGTCTTCTAATTTCTCTTTTTAAACGCGGAAACGTCGGTCGGAGAGCGTCCGGGTATTTGATGGAAATTTGTACAAAAAGCAAGACGGCTCGTTTTCGAATATAGGGACGAGAGGAGGTTAACTGCAAAGAGAAAGTTCTCATTTGGGATTAGATGTATAAAACAGATCAACAAAATCTTTAACCCAAGCTCTGTTGACATTTCAAATTTACTGATCTAGATACCAATCCTGATATCAAAAGCTGTTTTGTGCATCAAAGAGATGACTTAAAACTTTAGCTAAGTGTGTAGTATTTTTGGTACTTTTCGCTTTTGGTTGGTCATAGCTTTCAAAATCTGTATTCAGAAATGGCAAATCAAGCAATTTGGGGGGACAAAACCGACTTAATTCAATGAAGAATTGATTTTTCTGATTCAATTGCAAAAACTATAAATTTAGGGCGCCGAATCGACTTGATTCAATGGGTTAACTGACAATTTCCTTATTTTGTATCTCACACATATTCCGCTCCGAATTTTCTATGTAAATTTCTCCCACTACTCACCAAATTGACAATATCACTGGCGAGATCCAGAGCGAGATCTTGAGTGACAAAGCGTGCCAGTCCGACCGAGTGCCACCCCGCAATCATACCTAATTATTGATATATTGAAAATTTTTGACCATATTTGATTTTCTTACATATTCGCTGAATTGATATCTTTTCTGATGAGATTCGTCGTTGGCCATCAACACCTCCGTTGAATCGTGGAAAAATTGCGCGGCGCGAGGTATCTAGACTGAGGTACCCGTGAAGAAAAGATCAAATATATATTTGGTTTGTAGATACGATCTGCTAGTAAATCTATACACTGTGTTTCATGGCTATTTTTCGATCCATTTCTTACCCTATCCTCTTTCAGTGTATTTTCGTGGATATTCATCACCTCGATGATGTTGAATGAAGCTTTTCCAAGAGATATCATATCCAAGCATTTGAAGCTAGAATTTGAAATATTCAGTCATTTACATTAAAAATCTATATCGAGTGCCTTTAATTTTTTCAACCTTACATATGCCAATTTCTCGGGAATTGCATTCGCTTTTGATGAAAGTGGAGTCCTGTTTGAGTTCATTTTGATTTCCTCGACACACGAAGCGATGTAGCGAGCCTGGAGATGGGAAGATAAAGAATTGCATTCCATTCTTGTTAATATCTTTTAAAATCCATTTCCTTTATCATTTACCTCATTATCTTTATTATTGCGAATACCTCTGATGGATCGGTGAGGCTTTTGTCGAATAGACGGTCGAGGTTCGATCGTAGTATTCTTCAAGGCCATCTCTTCGAAACTGAAATGGACATATGGCCAAAATATTGTAAAAAATATTGTAACAAATCTATTGTTAAGTTAAAAAAGATAAATTTTATAGGTTATTAAAAAGATCTATTATCATGGAAATTGAATGAATGGAAGCAATTGTCCGATTGATCAATAATAATTGCCTTGAGTGCTTCCCAAAAAAGCCAAACAATCTTGTTTTTATCACCCCTTAGAGTATCAAGTTTTTCTCAAGTTAAAAAAGATATTCAGCTAGATCCATTTTTTGTCATATATAAGCTGGAGTCTGTTGAAATAAAAAAGCTAAAAATGAAATGAAGTCGAACACCAGAGATGCTCATGAAAACTTAATCCCCGGGGAGTATCATTTACGAAAAGTAAGGATACTGGCTATTTGGCGACAGACAAACCTACTATATAAAAGAGTTGTGTCTTTAAAAAGGCAAAGTGAGTGGCTACTCACGGGGATCGAACCCGCCGGGGCTTGTGACCAAGACACGCGTGCCCCGACTGCGCCACAGCGACAACAACAACCAGCCAGAAAAGCCACTTAAACGGTTTTTGCATATAGAACTGGTCATTTGTGCAGGAAACTGTTTCGAGATAAATCTAAAGTTTTATCAAGTTTCAATGGAAATTGAGCTGCTGTTTTAAATGGAAAATTTTGCTGGATAAGATCGACAAGTATTAGAAGTCAACCATAAAGATTTCTCTAGATGGAAAAGGAAATGCGATGGATGTGCATCGTTAAACGTTAATTTCAGGTACCCAAAGAGGGGGATTCAAGGCTTTTCTCGGAAGAAGAAAAAGAGAGAGATTTGTAGAGAGAAAGGAGGGAAAAGGGGAAGGAGAAAGGGGAAGAAGAAAGGAAAGGAGAAAGGGGAAGAAGAAAAGGAAAGGAGAAAGGAAAAGGACTCCCCCAACTCCTTTTTTACCCTTCTGTATGATATTCAACCAATGAGAGAGGGTTATGGAAATGAAGAGGCAGAAAAGTGTTTCGAAGGCTCGATTTCAGGGCATCTTTTAGGGAAAACACACACTTGTCATCGGCTCCAGGGGAAAGGAGCCAAACAAAGCAAAAAAGTAAATTGGTAAGGATACAACTCACAATCAGCAAAGAAAGCATTAGAATCAAGATTGGCTATAAGAAGTTCAATATTTTAAAGGTTACCTAAAATTAATTGGAAAGAAAGATTCAAATCAAATTTAATATTGTAATTGAGATAAAGGATTGGCTGATAGACAGATAGAAAGCCACAACTATAAGTAGTTAAATGCAGAAATCACAGGCCTAAATTTTCAGACGTTAGACTTGAGGCTAGGCACGGAAGGTGACTTTCAAAAACTAACCCATGAAAATATAAATGAGTTCAACACAAGCTTATCGACCATAAAAAAACCTCTATTTTCGATAGCTTTCAACTATTGGGTTGGGGAGAATGAGTCGGCGCCAAACTTTTAAAGGGACTTTTTGCACACATAAAGCCTTCTTTAAACATACGTTTGGTTTCATCAAAAGGATCCACTATTTCTCTACAAAATCACTTTTAAGAGATTCCACAAAGCTTTTCTTTCGTCGAGTTTATGAACTTCGAAACCAGCTGGTTAAAATGGCAAAGAGTCCGACTCATCATTTGAACAGTTTCTTTCACATAAACCTTCTTTGGTGTTTATATAAAAAGATAGAGCACATTGAATTACTTAAGTTGCCAAATTTGCAGGAAGATCCACCAATGGTTTTCTAGATCACAGTTTGTAGTTTTTGTAGAAAAATGGCTTTTCTTGAGCGGAGGCGCTGTTTGAATTTCTTTTCAATGTGATTTTGTAGAGAATTAGTTAACCATTCTATCAGTTTCAAACGCATATTATTTGACGAAGTCGAATTGAGAGTTTTAGACATTTTTTTCATTTTCGGCGCCGACTCATTCTCCCCAACCCAATACAATTTTTGTGATTGAGCCTAATTGACTGAGTTCATTGAAGTCTTTTGTTTCTTTTCCCTATTTTCGTTTGAAAAATAAAATTCCCCAATTAACCTGTCGTAAATTCTTTAAGCCCACCCGCGTAATGACGGTGCGTGAGTGTTGCGTAGTCTAGCTTTGAACGAGGTTTTCTCGACACTGGTTTATGCTACAATGCGCGCTTAGGTATCAAAAAGGAAATAGCCCTGAATTTCCAGCTATTTTTTGATACCAAAAGCTTTTTTGAAGTATGGACGCTTTCAAAAAGGATAAAATACTAAAAACTTTTGCTACTACGCTAACTGTACGGGGGAAGGGTGGGGGACTATTACGTATTTACGATATCTAATAGGATCTAATAATAGTAGCCCGATCTATAGCAAACTCTTTTAATAGATCAGAGCCAGTCTTTAAGAAATTCCGGTATGACTTCTCTAAATAGAAGTGTTGACTTGTTCAATTTCCCATCAAAACAATTGATTTTTCTAATCTAAATACATCGTAGTTCAATTCGGTTCATTTTTTTAATTGGTTCAATTGCTCTGAAACGGAAGTTCGCAAGAACAAAAAGACTTATTCACTAACCTTATCTATTACAGAAACTTTCCCCAAAAACGAACAGTATTACACGACGTTTGAAAGATGAGCTGCGATGTGTCGAAGAGGCGACGTATACTGGTCGACCCGTCGCCTCACTCATAAAGATGGGTGGATCACGGGGAAAAGATTTTCGAGGAGCCAAATAAAAGATATTCGTAGTGAGGGGTGTTGTTAATTCAGCTGCTTAATCAGTATTAAGAGTGTCACGGAGTCTCGCTTCTATCAGTTATCATTCGTCACAGAAGCAGATCTTTTACTCTACAGTTTAGCTACAATTCTATTCAAAGTCAATTTGACAATGTAATTTGCAATTCAATGGCAATCTCTTTTATACTCTTTGCATGTTTTTGAAGAATTTGGCCTTTCAGCCACAGGATTGGAGTTAGACATTGACAGGAAATGGTAAAGAGTGGGAAGAATTTCTTCCCCTTTTAAGATTGAAATTTTTAATAAAGCTATTGAGCATTTCCTTGCATTAAGTCAGCTAATCAATTTCTTTTTTGGAAATTGTAAATTCTTTCAGAAGAAGCCTTTCAACTTCGCTTCAGAGCTTCTCGTAGCCTTCCAGGAAACAAAGGGATACTTGCTCTTGACTTTAAACAAAGTAATCGAAAGTCTGGAGGATCTTTGATTTAACAACATCGTTCTATCACAATATATTATCAGATCCTTCAACAAGGCCCCCTGGTTCAACTCAAATTCACAATAGAAACATGGACCGGAACGGTGGAAAATGACCCCAGATCCCGGCACAAAAAGCCACTCTCAACGGAATAATTCTTGAGTTCGTCGATTCCGAGTTTCTTTTATGAGGCCACCAGAGGCTCGACCGCTTCATCATTTGGTCTTGGAGATGTGTGTTAGACCCGTGGGCCTATTGGTCGTCGGGATGGTATGTTAGACGAGTGAGGCCTTTGCCTTATTGCCTCCTTTCCCCTCAAGTTCAGGTCCGGCTCTCCTACAGGATTTTTGGCTTTATTTAAAAAACAGAAAATGAGAGAATTCCATGTCAGGGCTGTGTCACTTTCTCCACTTTATTCTATTAGACAGTAGTTCTCTTATTTTCTGCCTTTTAAATAACTGAATTCTATGATATAGTATCTTTATTTTTGAGTACAGCTTTATTTCCAATTAGTCTAGATTAGTTTGAAGTTGCATACGGGCAGTGGATCACTTCTCAGGATGTCACAACCTGTACAGTTCATCGTAAATAAGATATTCATTATAAACTTTACAATGAGAACCAGATCTTTTGATCAATATTGGTTCAATACCCATTTCTAGCTCCCAATTCGCTTATCCGGTCAATCTTACGTCAGAATGCTTTTCCAACAGTTGGAGCTACGTTGGTGAGAAATGATATTTTTCAGAGCTAGCTAAAGAAAGTTTTACTTCTAAAGATGAAAAAACAACAAAAGGGGCTTTAAGAGCACTTCATAGCGGCATTTGGCTTCTGAAATGATGCAGCTTCAGGCCAGAGAATCCGACAGTGATCGAGAAATACCTTGCTTCTTCAGAATAGCACCTTGATTTGTTCTATTTTATCATGATGGTTTGTTTCTGATTGGAAGTCTCAATCGAGAGATTTAGACGGAAAATTGACAAATCAAGTGGCAGCTGTAGCTGACTCTTTAACAGGAGAGAGCTTCATGACTTAGTTAAAAAGTAAGCTGGAGATTTGTGGTACAAGTCAAGAGTCATTCTGTCTTCTTATACTTGTGAGATTTTTTTTAGATCTTGGTTTGCCGATTGCACGTACAACCGGGAAGAATGCTATAAATACAACGTGAGAGGAATTCCCGGCTTTGCAATGTTTCAGGATGGAAAAGTTTGGAAAGAATTCATTTCGTTATAGAAAAAAAAAAGGTTTTCAGTTCTCTTCGTATTTTTGATGACGGAAGAATGCTGACACTTGGTGTGGATGGAGTCAGAATTGGATTTCACGGGTAGAGAGAGACAATGTGAAGAGGGACTAAGAATTTTCAACTCACTCATGCCGGCTTTCATTAGGTTAATGAAGATCAGGTGTGAGGGGGGAAACATACAATTATTCACACGAATGAATTTCAACAAATCCGTGATTTGACAGCCTTAAATATAAGGAAGAATGATATAATGGACATATCCAGAGTGTTCGGGAATAGAGTGGTCGTCGGTTTGAGTGTTGAAGAATTTCTTATTGCGCTTTCAAGGCTCATCGTGGTGTCTGGTTACCATTGGTTTTGCCTCGGGCGCGACACAGCAAAATCAAGTTGATTTTTGATGATTTATAGGGGGTCATGGGGAGCTCGCGTTTTTCATGCATCGGCATTGGGGAGCTCGTGTTTTTCATGTATATCTATACGTGGATTTTAATTTTTAGATTCCTCTATTTCACCAAAATCTTTTTACATTTTGTTTCTAGAAATTTGTTTTTGATATTGGGATTTTGAAAATAAGATGTTGAGGAAAATAAGAGATCCCTAAAAAGTCAGTCCCCGGGGGAAAGCAACAACAAGAGGGGTTTTTCTCGTGTAAAAATTAACCATAGTTTGGAAGATTTCTGAAACAGCCAATCCAACAAGGCAAGCTGAAATTTTGGCTCGTTTCATTGAAAGAACGCATAAATTTATAGAAACAAAGAGGAGAAAGTTTGTGATGACGTAGGATTCAGAGGTGTCTTTTTCATGTATACGTGGATGTTGAGCTCCCCGGTCGATGCATAACCGCCTTCCTCAAAATCATCAAAAATCAACTCAGTCTTATTTTGTGGCGGCAAAAAGTCACTGTGGGGCTGAGGCAAAACCAATTTTGACTACATTGAACCCGAAAGATCTGGCAGAAGATTCTCGTTGATTCAGGAATTTCCACCTGGAAAGCACGATGACCACTTTATTTCTGGTTTTCCTGTATATGGAAAAAAGAGAATAAATCTATCAGCAGTTGAATTACTGACCTTCTGTCTAAGATAAGGCTCTTAAGCCAGTCGTATGAAACTTTGTTTGGACTACAAGAAATTTTTCATACCATTTTCCCTATTTTCATGAGGGAATCATTCGTGGATGGGATGGAGTCGTCGATTCAGTTCATGTTTTGTTTATTGAAGATAAGGTTTATGGTCTTGGTTTAGATTTTCAAAAGCTAGATTTATGCAAAATAATTTCACAAGAATTCAGAGCCAAGTCTACTCACGATTCTACAAAACTAGCCTCTCAAAATCACAGGTATACACATTTGGAACGATGGTTCATCAAGATGTTCGAAATGGTTAGACCAGGGAAGGATTTTCCATTCTAATGAAACATTTGAGACCTTCACCCAGCCATCTCATCGCTTTTAAGCCATTAGAGAATGAGGTGGGATTTGTTTCCTGACAAGAGAGAACAAGGGGAGGAAGAACAAGAGGGAGAACAAGAAGAAAGAAGCAAGAACTCTTTCAGATCAAAGCTTTCACTTTGCTTTTTATAACGATGGGCTATGAGGAGATGAGAAATTATATTGACGTAACTTGGATCCGTCTTTAACTGAAGTATTTATCCACAGGATTAGATTGCTATGTGTTTCTCCAAGGGTTTCTATATGAGTTTTTGAATGAAGCAATTTTAGTTTGACCTGACATCACCAATCGAGGCTCTCAAAGCGTTCACGCGACAAGTACCCGATCTTGGTGCTATTCAAGTCAGTGGCCAAGCATACTAAAAGGCTAAAGAGAACAGAAAAGATTACTGTAGTTTTTGCAAGAATACCGGTTTTCCAGTCTGGATATTGAACGAGATTTTCAGTGTAACTCTCCATCGTTCGATCTGGCCGGACGCTTTTGCCGCTGAGGACACCGAGTACCGAAGAACAAAAGCTGAGTTTGCGGGACAGTTAATGGGTATTCAATTGAGCAATATTTAAACCAAAGTATGAAGAAACGACTTTTGTACCAATGCGTGTTCTTACCAACTATTCTTTATTTTCTCTCTCTCCGGGACAAATCCACTTTTCGTTGTCTCTCTCTTTAAACATAACCTCAAACGAAGTCAACGACTAGTCGTTACTTTGGCGGTGCTGTGTTGTCGATGTGAAAGGTACTCGAAAATTAAGTTATCTCAGTGCATTTGGATTGGATGACGAGAACCTTTTAGTCCCTTTTTTTAGTCACTATATGTAATCCCATTCAGCTAAGGAGACGCACGGTGAAGAGGAATTATTTGCTGATTTATCAAAACTCAGCCAACCAAAGGGGTAGGTTTCAATAGAGCTTGGCTTTCTTCTCTCTTCAGGTGGATTCGGATATAAACAAGCGTTACTAAAACTATTGTTGTGAGAGAAGCTTTTTTAAAACATGTCTTTCTGTGTTAAAAAATTTACAGATTTTCTTTTGCTTTAGATGAATGACTTCGATATATCAAGTTTTACGATTGGTCTATTGGTAATCATACTAAAGGCTAAAAGAGAACGAGAGACAAGATTACTGTAGTTTTTGCGAGTTGCTTGAGAATACCCGAGATGCTTGAGAATTTTTCCTGATCTGGATATTGAACCTGGATGCTTTACGACTTCAAACTGGGCAAAACAGCCGCGGAATTCCATTGAGATTTGGTCAAAGCATTTAGGAATGATGTATTGTCCGAAAGCCGATGCCGAGCTTGATTCCAATGCTTTTGGAACGGTGATGAAAGTCTCGAGGATGATGAACACTCTCGTCGACCTCAAGTGGTAGACAACGATACTTTGAGGGCTTAGGTCGAAATGATCGAATCAGATCGAATCAGATCCATGTCAAACGACGCGTGAACTTGCTCAATAGCTTCTATTTTCAAATTCTACCATTGATGAGCATCTCCATGCCATTGGAAAGACGATCTGATGCGGGAAATGGCTTCCTCACGAGTTAACGTTCCTCACGAGCAGTGCAAACGCTCGTTTATATCGAACAACCTAATATAAGCTTGTAAATATTTCTTCAACTTTCAGAATCAACCCTTTCCGTCGAGGTGATTCGAAATGTGATTTTAGGGAGATTTTCGAGGATTCACATGACGAGTTCAAGCACAAGTATGGCATTTTAAAAATGCTAACATTTAAGCCGAAATTCAAATCAATGATCAACAAAAGACATTGATCTCTTTTGTTTTTTGAAAAACTAACCTTTTCAGTGACTACCACGAGCCGGGCACTTTACCCAAACCACCATTGCACAATGAAGCTCACGATGAATTATAGAGAAATTTTGATTACGA
>CAUEEP010000226.1:0-40251 GCA_958450365.1 Mesorhabditis belari
GACACCATTGAAGAACAGGCCCCCATTGAAGATTGAGATCCTCCTTACAAGGGAAGGTCATCAGGGTTGGGTGGCCATAGACACGAGCCCTATATTTTCCGACGTAGAATTGCACGCTGGATCCGAATCTGCTTTCCGGTTTTACCGAACATCCCTCTGTCAAAAGTTATAAGCCTGTGAAGTTTGGTATGGAATTTTAAAAATCATCCCTCGAGGTTACCAGCAGATTTCCCAGAGACAATAAAGAACAGTGGTAGTCAACTGGAATAGGAGGCAAACCCCCTCGGGTTCGAGTCCACAGTTTAACTTTTTTTTTGCTTTTTAGAGGTAGTGCAATGTTAATAGTTAAAAGTAATCATTTTTATGAGAAGTAGTTTGAAAAAGACTTGTATTTGAAATGAAGAGCAACTACGTCTAAAAAAAGTGAAACTGTGGACTCGAACCCAAGAGGGTTTGCCAAACCAAAAAGCAGAAGAACAACAGGGAGGGAGTCGAACCAGCGACCTTTGGTCTACCAGCTAGGGTCCCTAACCACTCGGACATCCGGCTACTCCTCCGGTATGTGTGAGAGTTCCCTTTAAAGTGTTGTGTAAATCGCCAAAAATGTTTAATTTTAAGTTAAAAGCTTTGAAACCTTATATTTCAGTTATTTCTAGCATTTGGCAGCTAAAAATTTCAGAAAATTCTGATTTTGTGATGCTTATTCCCCCCTATAATTTTGGAGTCGATCTGAGATGGTAAGTAGTTATAGCTCCCTCGTTAGTTTTCTTTTGCATTCGTATAACAACCCCTTAGAATCACCATTTCTAAGGGTTTAAAGATATCTATAGGAAAGAAAGAAAAGCAAGAAAGCCTGAAAAGAAACCCCTCAACTTCCAGTGAGGGCCTGCTCTTCAATAATGCCCTGTTTATATTATAGAAATTATATATTATTTTTTAAACTGTATTTTACTAAAATTCCGTTTAATAATTGAATTAACTTTAGCTGGGTATTATTTTGGTACTTCGCAAGGAGGATATGGCGATTCGGGTTCTGGTATCTTCGATACGAACGGTTGCTTCATCGGAAGCTTAGTCGCGAAGACGAATCTTCCTTTGTCGGATCTAAGAATTGATGATGGAGGATTGGCCGATCCCCATCCTGAGACGAGAATGATTCCATCGGTTCTTAGTTTTAGCTATCTTCATTGGGATGATCCAGATGATGCATATGTAAGTATCATTTTAATTCTAATTAAACATTCTTTTACATCATTTATATTATTCTAGTTTTCGCCTACTGAAACAAAGCTTGCAGCCTAAATGAAGTGATTTCTTTAAAATTAGTCTTCTTGTTGTGACTTGTTCTAAGAATTATTGTTTTTGATTTGAATAAAATTTATCCTTGATATGGTATAAATAAAGATTATTTCATTTTTATCTTTTATATATGTAACGTGATGCAAGACTTGTTTAAATTTTTTATGATGATTTTTTTTAATTGCATGTTTTAGTATGTTTTAGTAGCTATTCCAGAAACTAAATACGATTTTAATGAATTATTGAATAACACTAATAGTTCGTTAAAAAGCAACAAAAACTTCTTTAATGCAGGATTAGAAAATGGTAAAGTCTTGCTTCGTATAAAGAAAGCATATTCCATTAATTTGAATAACCATTTTTCCTTGAAATTCTTCGTCTTCGGACAGTTCAGCGTCACCCTCAGCTGTTTCTTTTGGTAGGCGCTGTATACCCAAGGCCGGCAGGCTTAGCAGGCATTCTTAAGGGGGGTCCAAAATTATGGCAATCAGTTTTTGGAAATCTATTCTTTTCCGAAAAAACTACTGAAAGTAGCATGTATTCTATATACCATTTGAAAGCCCTAATTCTCAGCATCATTAATACATCAAAGAATTTTTGACCCTTACTGGCTTTCGATATGAGCTCGCCGCAAGCACCCCACGGCGACCTGCCATTTTTCAGGATGTCTGCTTCTGCTATCTGAGGCACTTTTGGATTGTCCTCTTGGTTTTAGAGTATTGAGTTAAATCAATTTTGATAAAATATGTACGAATTTGATCGTATTTCCTGTTTTTCTTGGACAGATTTTATGTAAAAAAAAAAAACACGAAAAATGGCAGTTCGCCGTGGGGTGCTTGCGGTGAGCTCATTCCGAAGGCCAGTAAGGGTCAACAATTAGCTCTGGCCAAAAAAATCTTAAATGTATTAATGATGCTCAGAATTAGAGCTTTCAAATGGTATACAATACATGCCACTTTCTATAGAAAAGTTCCCGAGTATGCTTTTAAAACAAAGAAAGCCAAAATGAACAACAACAGCAAATTTTCACAGGGTTCACTACCATTTTTTCAACGAGTAATTTTGGAGGAAAGGATTCGAATACAGGACAGGTATGTAAATAGGCGCTTTATGGAGGGGAAAGTGTGGTTTTTGCACGAGAGAAGAGAAACAGTGACAAAAGCAGAAAGGCGTAAAAATGTAAGATTGGCTAATTCTAGAGCACTCGAAAAATAAACAATTGCTCGACTTAACTCTTTTAAACCACTAGAAGCAAGTTAAAGATATTCAGCTAAACAATTAAGGTCTACATGCCAACGATTTTTCGAAATAGTTAAAGGCTTAAAGTACATTTTCAGCAATTTTCGGCGTTAAAACTTACACCTAAAGTCGAAATAAAGTCTTTCGTTTTTCTATTTTTTAAATTTATGTCAAGCGCTATTATGGCGATGCTTTAGGCAGATCAACTTCGAGACGTGCTGCCCCTTAGGATACCACCTTTTTCTCAAAATTTTTATCATACGTAAACATGTTTAATTTTTTATGAAATTTAATTGAATAGTGTTAAAATCTATTGAATTTTATCCTCATGAATACTCTAAAAATTTTTATTTTCAAGTCTTATTTTTTTCAAACGATATTATGGCGATGCTTTAGGCAGATCGACTTCGAGACCCCTTGGACTCTATTGCAAACACATCAAATATGAAGGTAGCTAAGGTAATATTTTTAAATTTAATGTTGAAGTCTTAAATTTTAGAAAAAGCAAAAGCGCGAGAAACGAAAGAAACACAAGACATCGAAGACGACCAAATCGAGAAAAAGAGAGCGCTCGAAGAGGAGTCCAAGCAGCAGCAGTGTCAGCACTTCAAGTTCATGTGAGTGATTTCGCAAGTAGATTTCCTGTTAAACGGTTATTTTGGGGCAACTTTACTTTTTCAAACATATCCAAACAAAGCCTATTTTTTTAAGGAAATTATCCAATGTATGTTGCCTTTAGCTCCTCCATCATCAAAGCCGACTAAAAAACGAAGCAGAGATTTCCCTCCGAAACCAAAAGATGCAGGTAAGAATTGAAAATATTAAATTTAATGGTTGTCTTTAGATAGCACCGTTCCCCTAGACTGTTTGCTTCACAAGCGAAATCTTTTGGCGGAGATAGCCGTGAATTGTTTGGATGCAGGCAAGCTCGCAAGCATGATTCCATTTTGTCTGATTGTAAGTTTTTGTCACACTTTAAATAATTTTTTGCCTAGGATCGGACGAAAGAAGAACTTATTCAAAAAGTGACTGAAGAATTGGAGGTAATGTCCAAGAAGCGGATTTTGGCAGCGCTTGAAGGTAAAAATTTCTATGTCCTACTATATACATATTTTGTCTTCAGGAAAAGAGGCATCGAGTAGTAGTGAATCGGAAGAATCGGAACAAGAGTTCAAACCTGAGGAGAAGGGACAAAGCCATTCACCGGAAGTAAACACGCCCAAAACACACGATTCTAATGATAGAGGTTAGTTTTTATGTGGATGCATTTTCATTAACCGATTTTTGTTGACGTTTTGAGTCGTCAAGTGCCGATTTTTGTATGCTTTATCATCTATCATTTAGTGTCATTAACTGAAGAGACGACTCCTCCGCAATGTTCACTGGAAGAGGGGGAAATCATTGATGGTGCCGATTAAATTAACTGTGAGTCGAACTGTTGTTGATTATTATAGCTTTTTTCGCTTTATGGGTGATTTTCTTAACGGTTTCATCAATTTGTGATCTCTACTACGGAATTTGGAATATTTTTGCCTTGTTTTGTTAACCTCGGAATTTTTATAATAAAGGCACTTCAAATTTCACAGACAGAGATTTAATTCAAGGAAAGCATGCACATGAGATCATTGACCTCTAGAAAGAAGAAATGAGCACAGAAATAAATAACACACAAAAACACTAGATGAAATTGCTATAACCCATTCAATGATTGCAAGCATTTAAAAAGAGGCTTGAGTAGTTTTAGAAATTTCGGCTGATGGTTGGAAGTGGTTGTTGAGCGACTGCTTGATCAATGATCTCCGATGATCTGAAGTTTTGATTTAAATTTTAAGCTCAAATATAAGCAAGCTTGTAGACTAACTTGGTTCTTCCTAAAGCTATCCTATGAGTAAAAGCTGGTTTTTCACAGGCTTTTTCCGGTGAAAGCGCTGGTGGTTCATTGATCGCCCCAACTTTTGCTCCTTTGCCGAATTCTTTGTGCAATCGATTTATTAGGGCCTAAATTGTTTTTATGCTTTGATGCATTTTGATATTTACCTGGGTTCTATAGATACTCTCCTTTCGTTCATGAGATCGTTGGGAGGAGCGTTCACTCGAATCACTACTTGAAGGGGTTGGAGCTAAAATATTGTTCGTAAATTGTTATATAGTCCAAGTACCATCATTTTTCTTGGTCAGGGCTGCAAGGATAACGGGTAAGACAACCAATCCATGCCACATTCCGAGAACCACGACAACGGTGATAGTTTTCAGGAAAACAATCGCCAAATAGGATTGCTTGAAAACAAGTGGAGCCAGCGCAACCAAAGTCGAGAATCCGACCTGGGAAACTTTCTTTTATTCATTTAATGGCTTCATTTTTAACCTGCATTAGTGGCCATCCAATTGTTGTTAGCGCTTCCTCGACTTTGTCCACAGCATTTAGTGGTTTTGCCTGAATGATTTTGCCAACTAAAGAAAGTTTTTCAGCTTACTTTGTAATAGTGATAGCACATATGGGCTGTGTAATCAACCGAGAAACCGATAGCCATCAAAAGAGCTGAAAAGAAAATGCATTATTTCAAAATCAGGATCCTAACAACTCGCATAGACTCTCTTAATCACTGGGCTGAATGTCGTTATAGTTATTGTTAGCTAAATGTACCGGCCATCGACAAAGGATCCAGCTGAATTCCCCATAGCGTTAAAATTCCGACGATTCCAACTAAACAAAATTTTTAGTTTTAACAACAGCACTCAAACCAGTGATTGAGAGGACCGAACAACAGGCGCAAATGACGCAGAACAATGAGGGAATGAAGAGAACACAAGCAAGTGCCGTACACAAAAGAGAAGCGCCCACCGAGGACCAAACTGTTGAGTCGATAACCATTGTCTATAAATTGAAAACCAAAGTTGAATTCCTTCATCTCAGCTTCAGCTCAAAATCTCTTTATACTAACCTGATCGACAAATGGCGAATGATCGGAGAAAGGAAAAACCCCAAAGTCGGGATATTTCTCGGCGATCGCTCTCCACGCTTTCACTGCCGGAATCAACTCGTGATATTTGATCACCTGTAAGGTTTTCTTTAATGTTACAGCTTTATTTCATTACCCCGGCAAAATTGGTCATAAAGAAGAACTCGGAGATGCAATCGGGTAAATCATCATCACAAGCGGTGGAGTTGAATTTGACAAAAGTTTCCAAATAGAAATAGGTGGCTGACTGAAATTTGGGGATCATTTCAAATTCAAATTTGCGAGATCACCTGGAAGAAAGTGGGGATCTCGGTGTAGGTGAACTTCGGTTTCACATTTCCCTCCTCATCATCGCTGTCGACGTAGTACTGTAAGTTTTGTATTTTTCCGGATAACAGAATGACCGACAATTATAGCGCTGCATTTCAGAGGGTCTAGATTGATCAAAATTGGGTCAATCATTCAACGAAAAGATTACTCTCAAAAATCCCATCACTCGGCTCTCAACTTTGAAAGGGCATATAGGAAAGTTGAAAGCTTGAATCGATCAGATAATTGGCAACGTTAAAGGGGACACACTCAAGATCTACCTCCAGAAAAATCAAAACGTTTGACCCATTTTTGGCCAATCTAGGCCCTCTGAAATGAAGCTATAATTGTGAGCCAGCCTGTAGTCTTGCTCAATTTACCCAACCTCCAAAAAATCCTCATATTGTCGAATCCAAAAGAACGTCGAATTTGGCCCATACGAGTTTACTGTAGTCTCGAATTCGTCAACAATTTTCTTGACAGCTAAATATTTCAAATATTTCTGTGTTTGAGTCAGAATCGAGATTACTTTCCAATCTTTTCGGATCTCGAAGATCACCGGGATTTTTCACGAAAACTGAAATCGGTTGCATGCTTCGCATTGCGTCTTCAAAGTGCTTTTGAAAGTTCTGAAAATTTTAAAATGGATAGCGGATTGGAAAGTATTTAAAAAGCTAAAATCTACCTGTACATATGAATCGGGTAGAGTCATCTTTTCGAGTGAGATCAACGTTTCCACTCGTTGAATTCCCACCGCCGAGAGATAGTAGTACAAAGCCATCAAAATCAACAGTACTATTCTAGAAATAATCGATTACAGAAAGACTTCAACCGCAATCTATTTACCTGCAGGTCCAAGTGAGACACGTTTTTGCCCACCACCGAATTACTCGAACTTGTATAGCGACCATTTCTTCAACAAGTTGTGAACGAGCCTAGAAAGGGTAGGATAATTACAGTAGGTAATTCGGATAGGATAATTACAGTAGGTAAAAGCTTACCTGTCGATTTGCCTTCAAGCAACAAAGAACAGCCTGCTTTCCCGATTTCTCCCGCCTTCCCGACCAGGCCAAAACTGCAGAGAACATGATGAGAATGTAGAAATAACAAACAGTGATCGAGACAGCACTAAACCATAGAATGGGATTTTGAATTCGTTTCTCATTCAACTCTTCTCAAGGTTTTACCTGAACAAAGAGAAAGCTTTAACCGCCGGAGTTGATGAAGTCATACCGATCACAAACGCCATCACATTCGTTATTGAACTGAATATTTATTGCTTAGGTCAAGGTCAAAGTAATAATAAGTCAAAGTATTAAGTATTAATTGCTGATCTTGCATTCGGTACCTGATCGTAATACTCGCGCCAGCCTCTTCCAGGGTGATCGCCATACGATCAGGAATTGGATCATCTGTTGACGTGCGATCCCAGGCTCTACATGTTTTGTTTTTAGATATTCTTTGATGATAATAGATAATGTACCGTAATATAATGAAGACATCATCAACCCCAACAGAGAGTACGAGAAATAGAGAGGCGACCATGATCGATTGGAACTGAATAGGTAATAGGTAATTGGGTTACGCTTTTGACAGGAAAATTTGACTCTTTCCTATTACTTACCTTACTCTAAAATTCCTACTCTTTTATTGGCTCTTCTTCATCATTGAATTGGTTGATTAGGATCTGAAATACTTACTTTCATCTCAAAGAAGCACATGATTCCAGCGGCGGCGAGTAGAGAGAGCAACGGGATCAAACAGCCGCACAATGATTCCCATGGCTTCGATCGAGATGGATCTCTTCTGTAAACATCCCAATGGAATAAGAGTTTAAATTCCAATGGAAACTCTTTCTTTTTAATATCAAAAGCTTTATTTGTTTCCGATTCTTCAGTTCTGTTTATTGAAAACCCAGCAAATTTGAAATCATTTTGTCACTTTTCTTTTGCAATTCAGTCCTCAAACTTTAGGAAAAATTTCTCTACCCGGAAAAACCAATAAAATTTTAACACCCTTTTGCCCATTTTTTGGTGGTGGCTTTTGGCTGCCATTGTGTATGAAGAGAAGAAGAAAACAGGAGAAAGGAGAGGTTGAAAGGAGAGGTTGGAATGGGAGCACCGATCAGTTTTTGATGAAGAAAAGAGAAATGAGAAGGAGATCAGGGGAAAGAGGAAGAAAGAGAAAGAAAGAGAAAGAAAGAGAAAGAAAGAGAGACCTATCACCTCACAAGAAAGAGACTCGCCTTTTTTCTCATATACACCTCTGAAAATGAGGAAGAATGGCTGGAAAATGAATGGGTTTTTTTCCCGAGGTTACCCGCCACTGACCACGTCACATTTACATTTTGAAATCGTACGAGAAAGCACAAAAAGGTATTTAACTGAAGAACAGAAAACTAATTTTTGCAGCATTTTCTGCCATTCTTAACAGTTAAAAGATTTACCTGAAACTGCTTGCGACAACGAAGGCGATCATTGCTGCCACCGATCCGACGATGAGTGGAGCTGTTTCGAGCCCCATTCGTCGAACCTCAGCCGAGATTAGTAAATCTCCAGTGATTCCACACTAAAATTTTCCATTTTTCATCATTAATTTGTTCTTAATTCTATCAGCTTACCTCAAAAATAGCGAATTGTGGCTGTTCAAAGGCTTTCCTCGCCTCAATGAGCCAATTGTAGATGACCTAAAATGGAAAGATTGCTAATGTACTTAGGATTTAAGGTTTAGATAATTTTCTATATTTTATAGCTTATTTCATAGCTTATTTTATAGCTGAGTACTGACTTTTTCATCCTCATGATGCGAAACGAGATAGAATGGGAGAATAGCTGTTGAGAATGACTCGATCAAGCCCGAATCGCTCAATTTCAAATTGTAGACATTATTGCCTGGAATTTTGCTTTGAACTTTTGCAAAACTTCTTTAACTTATTGCTTATTGCAAACACTTGAAGTGTTCTGAAAATGTAAGAGAGAATAAACCGTTGACCTTGTAGTTTGACTCAATGATTTTTCAATCTTCTTCTCAAAGCTGTTTAAGCTTTGAGAGTTGAGCTTAATCCGTTTTCTTCAGCTTTTTCAGCTATTGAAGCTTTTTGAGTCAAAATTTTTAAAAAACTATAACTTCCAATGCTTTTGTAATGAATTTAAATTCAAAATCGTCACCAATAAACGCTTGACTCCCGAAAATCTCGATATTTGGATAGGTGTACGTGGATGGATTCGACGGATCGTAAAGCCTGAGAAAAGCCAACAATGCCGTGTTCAGCTCACAATACGGCTCACAAAGATCTCGATAAAACCTGGGATTTGAAAAATAGAGAATTTACAGCAATACGGGCATCTAAAGTGAAACAAAAGCTCTAAGATCACTCACCATTCGGCTCCATGATATTCAATCGAGACATTATTCTGGAGAAATTTGACCAACTCTTGTAATCTTTCTCTGTATTCGGGCTAAAGATACTTTGAAAACTATGAGGAAAGTTTGAGTACCTTGAGTAAATTATCGTGATCTCGAGCTTCAATCATGATGTACGATGGATCAAGAGTACCATTCTAAAGTTGCCTGATGAAGAACTATAGGCTTCATCATTCTTCTTTAGGCTTTCCATCTCAAGTTGATTTTACAGCAATCTTTCTGATTACGGTAGAGACTTTATGGGTTACTGTAACGTCTACTAACTGGGTAGCAGACAGCCGAAGCAGACAACCGAAGCGTCACGTAGTCTAACTTTAAGCGCCTCGTTCTCAGCGCTGTTTTAAGCTACAAGGTGCGCTTAGATGTCAAACGATAGCCCCAAATCTTAGCTATATTTTGATACTAAACATGCATTTTAACAAATGATGGGCGCTTAGAAAAAGATGAATTACTGATTTACCTGATTCAAGAATTCTCTGGACACCTCATATTCTTTTCTTGATGGAGAATCTTGTGGAGAATAAGCCTCGCGAACGTTTGACGTTTCTTCAAAATAAAATAAACCCGAAGATAAAAGACCTAAATTGGGTATTAGTCTATTTTTGACTTTTAGTCAATTACCCGTGACTAGAAAAGAGAGAAAAAGAATGATAAATGGAGATCGACCGATGACAGCGCCGAGCCATCGGAAGAAATGCTCCTGGAAACGAATCCATAGATATCTTAATGTTAGTACTGGTATATTAATAATGTTTTTTTATTTTTCTTGTAGTGATCTTTATCTTTAACTAACTTGTCCTTTCTCAAACGATCCTTTCAGGGTTTGAGCCCATCCCGATTAATGTTAATGTTTTGTTTTCTTGTAATCATCTTTATCTTTAACTGACTTGTCCTTTCTCAAACGATCCTTTCAGGGTTTGAGCCCATTCCGACGGGGATTTCCCCGATTTCATCGAAAAATCCGTCACTTTAGTGAAGTTTTCTTCTTTTCAAATAAAAACAAAAGAGATCAATTTATAGGGAATTGACAGAAGAATAAAGTTGTTGTCTCGAATCGATCGATTGATTGATTGATTGATTGATTGTTATTCTGAATGATTTGTGCAAATTATGATGTGAAAAAACGAGAGACAATAATTAAAAGAAACGAGAGACAATAATTAAAAAGTTCAATAAGCAAACGCAAACAATAAAACGAGCAATTGAAAACAATAAAAAAGCTTTTGAATCTTGAAATCTTGTCAAATGAAACTCTCAATTTCTTTTGATCTATTCAAAAAAAAGTCTCAAATCGATTCAGTTTTCAGATCAAAAACGACTGACAGGTCTGCTGAAAGAAAAGAGTGAAAAGTCTTTTTTTCTTCTCGAGAATCATACCTACTTTCCATTTTTTCCCTCCACACACCAATAGTCGACTATTGAATAGTTTTCGATTGAGGGAAAGTCTCGTGTATTGTGAATGAGTGATCTGTAGCTCTTGTTGTTGCTTCAGACTGACTCTCCTATCCAATATCAACACAAAATTGCTGAGAAAGCAACTCAAGTTGTTTGTTTGAGAATGATGTAAAAAGGATACGTCTATACAATAAATTCAAAGGCTTGGCTATTCAAAGGCTTGGCTATTTTAAAACTTTTCATTTCTTTTCCAAAATTCAATAACAAAGGATTGGTAAAGCTGAAAATTGAAAATTGAAAATCAAAATGAGATTCAATTTTCAATTTCTTGGCGATGAAAAATGAAATGAAAAGTTTAGAGATGAGAACTTTCAGCTGAAAGCTTGTAGCTTGGATGGAAGATGGATGGAAGATGACAAGCAAGGTACAAGGTGAGTTGTCACACTCTTATAGAAGTCAACAATCACAAAGAAAGAATAGAAAAGTAACCATTTTAGAAGTAAATTGTGCTCACTAGGGAACTCTTTTAACTCGCTATCGAGTTGGAAAATGCTCAAAAACTCAAAAAGCTTAAAGCTCAACGCTCAAAAACGGCCTCTCAAAGCTTTAAAAGACACTTGTTTTTAATTTTACTGAACTAATCCAAAACTTCCGAGGAGAACGCTTTTGAAGAAAATCGAGGTCGCCACGCTATAGCGCCGATTTACTTCCCCTGAAAAGCAGCCCAGTGGCCTAGGGGATAGTGTGCTGGTTCGATTCGATTCCCCCCTGCTGTCAAGCCTTTTATGTTAAGTTACATAAAACGATTTTTTCTTTTTCATAAAATGAAACGAGTTTCCTAAAGTGTTTTATTTTACAAGTAAGCTGTGCTCAGAATGGTTATCGAATCGGGCAACAGCTATGATATTCAGAACTCGTATGATATCACAAAGTAAGACACAAAGTAGAGTAAGGTAAGTAAGACACGAATAAGAACAAACAGATCTAGAAATCTAGATACCACCTTATTATCCAAGAATGAGATCTCAAGACTATAAGAAGCCGTTCGACAAAGTCTTCCCATATATTTTCCTAGTTTTTCGAAGAAAAAAGTTTCAAGCTTTCAACGGTTTCAAATGAGGGCTAATGGAGGCTTTTTTCTGATTTAGACATGGAGAAACGTTCGCCAAAGAGTTAAAAACATCAAAAGAAAGATTTTTTTTGGTTTATTTCACTTGCAACAGGCTAACAAGAGGGAACACTAACACATGGAAGACACGGGAAATACAAAAGAGAGAGGAGTACCTGACAAGGGGATCCAATGGGGGATCCAATCCTCCCCATCACATCCTTTCTTTTCTTGGACTGGATCGTGTTCATTTTGTTTCCCTTTTCCCTTCACACATCACTTTTTAGGGATTGCTCATCTGCACGTGTGGCTTTGATTCGAGATTGTGAATTTTGATAGAAATTCAAAGTTTAACCTTCACTGATTGAGTAACTTTAGAAAGAGGCTTCAATATTAAATAAAGATATTTATTGGGTTGTCCAGAAAGTCTTTTCGTTCGTATTTCCATTGAAAAATAATAGATTCATCAAATAATCTATAGTTTTCTCTAAAATAAAACCTATAGTTTTCTCTAATTTCTCTAAGAAGTGTTTATTCTTTAATTTCCCAATCTTTAAGTCAGTTTTTAAGTCAATCGCTTTCAGTCAATCGCTCTAACCATTGAGCTTTCTGGTACCTTAACTGGTCGAGAGAAAGAAGGAAAGACAAGGAGAAGAAGAAAGAAAGACTGATTCTTATCGACGATCGACTGAAGACTAACTGGAGCTGAAGCTGAAGACTCGAATGGAGTTGAAACTTCAAAAGTTTTATCATTTGGAGTATTGTATTCTCAACTTCAGTTCTCTCAATTCAATTTCCGTTTTTTTTAAAGCAAATTCGAGATCAATTCGAGTAGTTTAATTGATGCATTTCTTGATTTTAAATGGAAGTACAAAAAGAAACGAAAAGACTTTCTGGATAGCCTAAAGCTAACTCTGATCGCTTGCTGAAGCTATTGCCGTAGTTTTGCGTAAAATGAAACCATTCCATCTCACCAACCGCTTAAAGCTATTGCCTTTCTTTACGCAAACCATTTGTTTGTTGAAGTTGACACTTTTTTTTGTGATGATTCATATCGAAAACCAGATTATGCTTGACTTTCACCCCGAAAAGAAAGACGAAAACAAAAATTAGGCATAGATACGATCGGAGGGAGAAAAGGTTATTTGGAAAAGAAATAAATGAAGAGAAATGGAGAGTAAAACACTGGAATGGTTGCTAGAATTTGCATTTGTCTAAAACGAAGTGGATAAACTTGAGAAGTGCAAATAAACTTTGCACATATTGTATCTGGGCTTAAAAACTTGATTCTAGTCTCAAGAATCGAAATTTCGAGCGAACAGATCTAGAATTTATAGCGAACAGATCTATAATTCATCACGGACGATCTATAATTCATCACGGACGATCTAGAATTCATCACGGACCATCTAGAATTCATCACCGTTTAAAAACGGACAAAGCAGGAAAAAAGGAGGAAGTTGATCTGAAGGAAAAAGAGGAAAGATCGAAACGATTGAATAGCTCTGAAGGAAAGCAGCTTTTTCCTTGGCAATGGATTTGTATGTGATGGAATTGAATGGATCCGAAATCACGACTTTGAAAGGAGAAGAAAAGCTGATGGGAGAAGAAAAGCTGAACAAAAAAAGACGAGCATCGGAAATGGACCATGAAATGAGCAAAGAAAAAGGATGAAAGTTTCTCTCTCGACTTTCACAAGCTTTGTATCAGCTTGAAATTTCAAAAATACCTTTGGCACAAGTCTACAATGTTTGTAAAGAAGTTCTGCTTGAAAGCTTGAAGCTTGAAAAAGACAATCTCTAGCTCAAAATGCACAGCTCAATGCCAGAAATAAAAAGAAATAAAAGCCGAAAAAATTTTCAATAAAATAGCAAAGATGAGGTCAAACTTTGGCCAACAAAATAAAGTAAAAGAAAAGAAGAAGATGCTTGCATTCCTCTCGGATCGTCTAATTGGATCGAAATCATTTGAAAAGTGGGAAAAAAAAGAGAATAAACTGTACTCGCCGCTTCTTTTTTCTCTCCAAAAAGGTGTAAGCTTCAATCATTGGAGAAAAGGACGATGAACTTTCAACTCTTTTCTTTTCTTTTTTGATTAAAATCTAGTGTTGAAAAGTTGTACATACAACAAAGATCATAAAAAGTGTCAAAACTTAACGGTCTTGAGTCTTTAAGATGTTATGTAAAGGTAAAAGTTCAGTCAGTTCACCGTATTGTTAATTAGATCTGTATCAGAATCTGTATGGTTCCAATACGGTTCTATTAGTTCTCAAAATAAACCAGAATCTAGGCTTTATTTGAGTGTACAATTGAGTGAGATCATAAAAGACTTTAGGCTCTTTTCGCTGAGTTGGGAGTGGTTTTTGGAAGCGATCTTTGTGATGGATTTCTTCTCTTTTCAATTTATTCCCCAAATCTCAATTTATCCTTTCAAAAAGGTTTACTGTTTGGAAAAGACTGAAAACAGAAAGTTCGGATTCAAAAAAAAAACACAAGAATTCCTTTAAAGCATTGCTAATTTTTTAAGCATTGCTTGAAAGATCATTAGACAAGCACACAATCAATCAATCAGCTTGTACAGCTGTACCTGGCTAAAATTGTACAAAGCCTAATTGCACAATGAACTGCTCAAAGATGTAAAGATTATATCAGCAGAATTATTGTGACCAAGGGGTGTAAAAACAACAGAATAACGATGATTTTAGGAAAAAGTGGAGAAATTGAAAAAAATTGAGAATGAGAAGAGAAAGGTGGATAGATAAAGAAAGAAGAGAAAGAAAGAAATAAAGAAAAAGAGAAACCGGTCTTCTTGAAAAGGAAAAATGAAAGAATATAAGAATATCAGTTATTCGTTTAAAGGTGGCAAGGGTTAGGCATAGCTTTGGCTAGAAGCTAAGCTTTGGTTAGAAGCTAAGCTTTGGCTAGTAGATAAGCTTTGGCTAGAAGCTAGGCTTTGGCTAGAAGGTTAGGGGAAAAACCAGCAAGAAAGTCCCATCTGAAACTCGCGAAATCCTATCTGCAAGCATTAGACTAAAATCCAGTATCTGCTGGCTGATGTATGAGAGATCACCCTTCTATCTTTCCTTACCTGATTTTGACGAGACAAGGTCATCTCCACCCTTTTCCCTTTTCTCAAAACTCTTTGGAACAATGGGCGGACGAGGGCGACAAAAATGGCAAATGAGCCATTTCACTTCGATGAAACCCTTGAAGCATTTCATTGATGACGTCATGACTTTTCTTTCCTCTTCACTGATTTCAATTGCGGTCATTGAGTAAATGAAGGAGAAACAAATTGAAGTCTATCGCCTCACTCACAGACAGACAACTCCCAAGTTCCGCGCGTGAAACGAGTTTTTTTTTTAGGTTTTCCGTCTTACCGTACTGTTGAAGAAAAAAAAAAGACTTTATTATTATTAAAGCGAATCAAATCTTGCAAGCATATGGACAAAAGAATGATAGATCTAATGAAAGCTAATGAAAGCTAATGAAAGTTATTGAAAGCTATTGAAAGCTAATGAAAGTTAATGAAAGCTAATAAAAGCTAATGAAAGCTAATGAAAGCTAATGATCATATGAAAGTTAATGAATTTTGCAAGCATATGGACCAAAGAATGATAGATCTAATGAAAGCTAAGGAAAGCTAATGAAAGCTATTGAAAGTTAATGAAAGCTAATGAAATCTTGCAAGCATATAAACCAAAGAATGATAGATCTAATCTCTCATCATCTACAGTGCTAAGAAGGCATTGTTTTACTTGTGTTATTGTTATATTTAACAATATATTGTTGAATTTTCAATCAGAAATGTATCTTTTAAATGTTGACATCAGATTTTGTGAAAGCAACGCCAAGAATAGCTTCACTTGAGTGCTCAAGCTCAAGGAGATTTTAGATAGGAGAAAAACAAATGGCAAATCGTCAAATTGCCAAAATCGATCACTGAATTTCAGATGAGACTTAGAAGAAGAAAAAGTTTTTCTATGAAATCTTTGACTCAACTTTTATTCAAACAGAGTGTACTTTTTCAGAGTGAGTAACCGGAGAGTTTGATCCAAAATGTGTAAAGGTCAAACTCGAAGCCGGCCAACTAATCCGAAAATTTGTGCATTTCTTTGAGGACGACTCATTCTTTGAATGATTCCTCTTCACAACTCGACTTTCTTTATTCTTTTTCCTAGTGTCAAACGACAATTTAGCCCTTGAAATTTGCGAGAGACACCCACAAAGCACAACTCTTCTTCCTCATCGTTAAATCGACCAACGACTTCGCTCTCGAGAATTGAGATTTTCACTCAGAGGCCGATCAACTGACCGAAATGGGTTTTTCTTTAAAATAACGAAGTACTTTTTGTAAACAAATCTATAGTGAAGAGGAAATAAACTCCCGAAACTAATGAGGTAAATCTCTTTCTTTAGACTTTCGACAAGAAAACACAAAAGTAAAACCCCAGAATTTACAGGGTTATCGAAAACTTCTCGCACACTTTACAAAAGAAATTCCATTGCTCAACTAAAACCCAGATCGAAATTCGACTTACTATATCATATTTAGCTGAAATTCCAATCATTTCTACACCTAAACCATCCTGATCAGAGCCACCTAGCTCTCCAAAGAAGCATTGTAGTGCGCTGGCAAACTGCCATCGTGCTGGAGGCAAACTGCCATCGCGCTGGAGGCAAACTACCATCGCGCTGGAGGTAAACTGCCATAGCGCTGGAGGTAAACTGCCATCGCGCCATCGCGCTCACCTATTTGAACCTATTTTCAATTGAAAAATCCTTCAAAAAGCCTCTTTAAATTTACATTTTTGTTTTAATTAACAGTTCAACTGTTATTTTAAAAGAATAAAATCTCTAATAGGGGATGGCTCCCATAATCCCATAATGGCTCCCAAATCTCTAATAACCCATAAGAGCCCTTATGGTTTAGGCTTTAAAAACTCAAATTTAAAAGCTGTACCGAAACATTTTGGATTCAGAAAAAGCTCCTAAAGGACTGCAAGGCTTAAAGTAAAGCTTTCAAGTGGCAAATATTTTCTTTCTTGGTCTCAAAAACTACAATTACAACTTTTCAAGCTTTCACTTTTTGTTTTCTTTACTATTTTACATTTCTGACACATGTTTGCCATGCGTTTAAGGTCAAAAATTGAATGCAATCTCCGATCATTTTCTTTGTTCGTCTATTTGTTCCCATTTGAAACCTATTTGACCACTTTTCGTTCAATCAAGATGCTAATTTTGTGCAAACAAGCCAGTGATGGTTTTAGTTTAGTAAAACCCGTAGAAAAATGATTTATTCAGCAAAATTTTGATTGTTTTATGGAAAAGGGAAATGATTTTACGTAGATTTAGAGTTTTACTTTGCTTTTTCTTTACTCAAATCCTTTTAAATTGCAGACCCATGGTTGAGTGCGGTTTCGGTAGAAACACTCAGCGTCGATGGCCCCTTGAGTTGCCTATAATATAAAAGAAATTGACAAATAGATTTCGTTGAGTATAAGAAATTGATTTCAAGTCGGCTCTGGTTAAATTTACAGCTCAATTGTGCGATGTGTTCCTCTCTTGCGATGACGCTGAGTGTTAAAAAGAGGCAAAGTTGCGGTAACTTTGCAAAGCTTTGCATGTACTTTGCAACTTTGCAATGGCAACTTTGCAACGGCAACTTTGCAACGGCAACTTTGCAACGGCAACTTTGCAACGGCAACTTTGCAACGGTAACTTTGCAACGGTAACTTTGTAACGGTAACTTTGTAACGGTAACTTTGCAAAGCTCGCCTGTTTTAGAATGTCTTATTTAGGGGGAATTTGATTTTCTCAAAAAAAAAATCTACACACATCTGTGTTCAATTTCGCCGACTTTATATCGGTGTCGTCAAAGAATGTGATGAAATCTGTCATCTTCTCCACAAAGGCATCAAAATTCGGCTTCATTTGGTTGTAGGTTACGTTGAAATTCTGAAACAAATTGTTTTATAGGTCTTTCTTTTCATTTATATTTTATAGATTTTGAAAGCACATACATTGCTGAAATCTTTGGCCAGGGTTTCAATTTTACTTTCGAGGCTATCGATTGCGCTCTGCGTGGCGGCAATGGCAGCGAAACGCGACAAGAAAGCATCAGTGTCCACATAGTTCACCATTTTCTAAAATCTCTGTCAACAATCTGTTTGATTTCAGTGACAGAAAAGGATTAATCATACTTTCATTTGTTTTGTATGAGAAGAGAGGCGAAGAAAAAGCAAAAAAAAAAAACTTCTTCTTTTCAAACTTGAATGCCTTGCTTGCCGCTGATCGTCCCACGTTTCCTTCGATATTTTTTAAGTTATTTTAGCCCAATCCTACCTAGTTCTATCAAAATTGGGTTAAAAATAGCCGAAGCCTAACTTAATACGTAAGCCAAGCCTGAATGGAAGTTTAATTTCGAGTGTGTTCCTCACGATCAATTAATTAATCGATTAAAGTTGAACGATTAAAATTTGAATCGATTAATGCGTTTTTTTAAAAGGCGCCCTCGTGTTGACCAGCTATTCAGCTACGGTAAATCCTCTAATAGGCTTAGGCTCACGCTTAGGCTTAGGCTTATGCTTATGCTTAGGCCTAGGCTTAGGCTTAGGCTTAGACTTGGACTTAGTGCGAAGGCTAGCGGCTAGCGCCTCGTACTAAGTATATTTGGGTTTGGGCTGAACCCCCCCATTTTCTGGATTTAGGCGATTTCTGGATTTAGGCGTTTTTTTAAAAGGCGCCCTCGTATTGGCCTACGGTAAATCCTCTAATAGAACGCTAATAGAACTAATAGAGCTAATCGAGCTGATAGAACGTCACTCCCCTGGTACAGTCGTGTAGTCTAACTTCTTTTTAGAAAATCATCTTTTCCAGCTTCTAGATTTTCCCTAAGACTTTTAGTACCAAAAAAATACAAGATTTTAAGGACTATTATTTAACACCCAAGCGCATACTGTAGCATAAAGCACCGCAGAGCACGAGACTTTCAAACTTAGACTACGCGACTGTACGCTCGTCATTATGGCGTTCTATTAGAGTATTTACGGTACGGTAGTCACGTTTTTAAAGACCATGGCAAAATCTCACGCTCATTTTCTATATTTTAGAAATTTTGTCTTATTTTATTCTCTATTTTTGTACTTTTTTTTTCTTGACGGGATTATGTTACTTTCTCTCGGGTGTTTTAGAAAACGTATTAATCGGATTGCTCTAATTCTTGTTTCTGCTTCTCTCAAAAAACCTTTTAAGCAAGAAAACTTTGATCTTTCTCTAAGACCTCTAAACTTTGCTTTATGTGATTTTTTTAGTTGCTTTGTAGTCCCTATTTGGTTACTGTATAGTTCCTATTTAGTTCATATTTGGTTCCTATATAGTTCCTTTATAGTTCCTATCTTTTCTTCTTATGTGATTTTTCATTCCAAACCTCATCGACATCAATCGAGAATTGACAAATTGTTTGATCGCATCCATATCCCAAAATCAGTTGATTCGCAGTGTCCGAGATCGTTAAGGCAAAAAATCCCATTAAGGCCAAGAGTTTGAGCATTTTCTTTTGATTTATCGTCTAACTGAAACTAGCTGAGATTGAATTGAGTTTTTTCAGAAATCTTTTAACTTCTAGAAAATGTACAACCAAGTATTGATTCAAAAAAAAAAAGAAAGAAAAAATGAGTAGCTGATTTGAGAGTGAATAATTTCTTGATTGGTTTAATAAAAAGATGGGGAATCTGGGGAAATGGGTGGGGTGCGTGTCGGACAAGAAGCGGAAACATCACACCTTATCTCACATCGTTTTTCTTCTTTCTCAATTTTCATGTCTTTCGAACAAACACATAAAATATGTTCTCCCATTTGCCCCACTGTCTTCTCGGTCATAACTTTTCCTTTTTTTTCTTTGCATTGCTCCCGAAATTCTTGTGATAAATGAGGAATAAAAGTGAAGTTTTGTGTTCATTTTCTCTTCGCAATTTACGATTATCCTTTAGCGGCTAGGTGGAATCGATTAAATGGAAGTATCGCGACTGCTGGGTGATCTGAGAGACCAAATTCCTGTAATACCCCTGAAATAATCTTTTGGCATTCATTTATAAACTTGAGATTTGTACTCTTCAAACTTTGCGTCTTACAATAAGTAAAATAATTAGTTGATGGAATTTCACCTAAATAATTTGCGAATCCAGCCGTTTCAGGGATCATTTCTAGA
The DNA here is from genome assembly GCA_958450365.1 of Mesorhabditis belari. NCBI lineage: Eukaryota > Metazoa > Nematoda > Chromadorea > Rhabditida > Rhabditidae > Mesorhabditis > Mesorhabditis belari. The sequence continues at coordinate 19,942 of CAUEEP010000226.1, forward strand.
TCGAACAATCCATTTCCAAACTTCAGGGATCATTTATTATATTATAAATTCAATAAAAGATATTATAGTGATTTGTTTGATTGATTGATTTTGAGTTTGATTTGTTCAAAGATTTGTGCTCACATAGAGATGTTCTTTGTGCTTCCCCGTAAACGCGCACTTTCTGGCACAAGGCTCTTCGCTCCGCCGCCACCCGGTTCGAAGATTAGTGTTCTTTGTGCTTCCCCGTAAACGCGCACTTTCTGGCACCAGGCTCGTTGCTCCGCCGCCGCCGGTTTCAAAGATTAGTGTTCTTTGTGCTTCCCCGTAAACGCGCACTTTCTGGCACCAGGCTCGTTGCTCCGCCGCCGCCGGTTTCAAAGATTAGTGTTCTTTGTGCTTCCCCGTAAACGCGCACTTTCTGGCACCAGGCTCGTTGCTCCGCCGCCGCCGGTTTCAAAGATTAGTGTTCTTTGTGCTTCCCCGTAAACGCGCACTTTCTGGCACCAGGCTCGTTGCTCCGCCGCCGCCGGTTTCAAAGATTAGTGTTCTTTGTGCTTCCCCGTAAACGCGCACTTTCTGGCACCAGGCTCTTGGCTCCGCCACCGCCCGGTTTAATTACCCAAGGAACGGGAAAATGTTTCGAGAATCGTCAAAAATTGAAGCAATTTGGCTGGAAATTTGGAATAGATGGTTTTTCGATATGGGGAATTCGATGGTATTGCTCATTTCATTGGACTTACTTGGTCGTTCCAGAAGGGGTCTTTTCTTAACTCAAGCTGGATCGACGTCTTCTTAGGGTTGAAGTTGAAGTTAAGTTGAACATCGTTTCAACTAACTAAATCTATTAGATTGGAAAGAAAGTTCTCGGAAAAAGTATGACTGAAATTTCCTAAAAACGAATCCACCAATTGAAGAACATTTTATTCTATTATTTGCAAGTCGACTCCAAGAAATTACTCGTAGAAAAAATGAGTGCAGCCTTCGCTTAAAATTTTAGAGATTTTTGAAAAATTATTATTTTCCAGCTTAAATTCTCAGCTCACTTTTGGCACCAGAAAAGCGATTCTTTATGAGGAAAAGCTAGCATAAATGAGCAACACGCTCTACAATCTCTATTTTTAACCAAACATTTTTTACAGAGAAGCTGTATTTCAAAAAATAGTTTTTTTGGCGTCACCTTCTCGGCACTGAGTGTTTACTAAAATAGGTGATTCTGAAAAGTCAAAAGCATTAGATTAAATTTGCCTTACTCACAAATTTTCCCTATCTTAAGTACTTGATTTTAGGTTTTGAATGAGACCAATTGCCTATTCATTAACCCATTAAAAACTTGTCTAAAGGCTGGCCATTCAAAAAGTGACCAAGTCACTTCAGCTCAAGAAATCTCTGATTTTTGTCGAAAACTTTTTCAAAATATAGTCAAGTTTATCAAAAAATCTGTGAAGAATTCATGGCTTGGTTTTTGAGAAATCGTCGTGCAAACTTTTTCTACGAACTTTCTTGCCAACCTAATATAAGAATTACCTTCCAGCCACTAAGCTTCAAGAGCTTCTGTTTTTCGAAAAAGCTTCATTTTAGGCCATTTCAGGCCACAAACGGCGATTTTAGTCCAACATTATCTCTAGTATTTTCCAATGCTTGAGCCCGATTACTCGTTTCGTTTCATGCGTTTCTTGCTGCCCCTACGGACCGAAATCCTTGGGATGAATCCAAAAATTCACAGCGGCTCCCTTCAGCACCCTTTTACAGGCACTTGGGATCCCATTTCGACCGACGGAGAACCCGCCATAATGGTCAAAATGAGCCGGAACTGGGTTGACCAGCTCTACAGCCGAGGTTAGTTTTGGGAAGCGGTGACCACCTGGGGCAGACAACGGATTGGTTACCGGATGACCCAAAATGGACGCTTCCGATTTGAGAAGTGAAAGGGAAGTATATCAGCAGGCGTCATATGCCAGATCGAGCGCGATTGTGCTCGCTCACAGGGAACACACATCGATCTTCTTTTTGAATTTTAAAGTTCAAAAACTTCAAATTTTTGGACAGAAAAATTGTACCCAGGCGGCTTTTCGGGGTTGGGGAATCGATTGACAGTGTTAGTTTTAATGTTTTCTTGTTCTTGTACAAAAATCAACCTAAAAACAATGATTTGAACGCATTTCTCATTGAAGGATAGTTCTAATCTGAAAAAATTTTCATCCTTCGTGACGTTCCAAATAAAACTGGACAGTTTTTTTTGACTTTAAATCCTCGTAGAATTGTTTTTAGACACTTTTCGATATGGGGAATTCGAGTTTGATTTCCCCCCGTAAACTTACTTCCAAAATCTCTTCCAGTCGTTTCAAAATCGTTCCAAAGTCGTTCCAAAATCTCTCAGCTTGATCGATACTCATCAAACCCATCTAAGTTCTGCATATCTATTATAAATTAGCATTTAAATATCTAGATAAGACTAACATTTATCTATATTATTCAAAAACGTATCGGAATATTCCGATCGATGAGCGCGTTTCCCTCAAAATCGCTATCGTCTTCGCCGAACGGGTTGATGATGATCGTTTCATCCACCTAAATATATTAGGTTGGCAAGTTATAAACTATCGTTTTTGGTAATGTGTTTTCTGAAAAAACGGCTTATCCAATCAAAAAACGGAAAGAGAACGGTTCGATCGATTGGATTGTTGTGAAATTTTGGGAAACTATGTAATCGATGAAGCGTTTTAAGCGATGAAGCGCTAGCGATCGACATTTTAAAAAGTATGCAATCACTCAAAAATATATTAGCTCATGAATGCTAGAAATCAGGATTTTGAACTCTTATCTTGCGAAATTATATTGGTATGTGTTGTATGGGCTTGGCTTTGTAAGTACATCGTTTTTTGGTTATACTAAACTCATACTAAACTATACTAAACTACTATAGCCAGTATTATTAAAATTATTAAAGTCAGTATTATTAAAATGCCTGAAAAAGTTCTAAAATAACACATTTTTCAAAAATTCAAAAAAGCCATTTTGTAGATTAAGGATAGGGCTTTTGAATCAAGCAAACCGTTTTTTGATTGAAAAAGCCGTCTTTTCAGAAAACACATTACCCAAAAACGATCGTTTATAACTTGCCAACCTAATAGTAACATATAGTAAATATAGTAAGTTATATAGCAAATAGTATAGTAATATAGTAATTAAATATAGTAAATTATATCTAGATGTTTTGCCCTGCACAGAAAAGTTCATAAATAATTTGGTGTTTAAAGAAAAGGGAAAAGTTTAAGTTCAGCGGGTAAAAAATGAAATGAAGCGTCAGCGTCTATTCCGAGTATCGGTTTAAAAGTAAATAAAACCCGGTAAATCCTGTATAGACTAACCTAACCCATTCGTGGAAGGCGGCGCCCGGAGCCATGGGCTGGCCCGGGTCGATTGTACGAATAGCCCCGAGCAACAAAAAACCGAAAGGATGTTGTGGAAAGACCCACAGTCTCCCGTGAGGGATACAGCTGAAGTTCGTGGAATCGCTACTATTCCGCACTGCCACCCGTGGAGGAAGGCAGAATGGTCTGTTGCTCGTAACCGGATTACAATTATGCTCCCTTTGGGCTCCGGCATCCGTCAGCTGTCCGCTACTCGACAGTCGTCTAGATGGCGGGAGTTTGGACACCCCATTGGAGGAACCGCGAGGTTCTTAAACCGACTGGGGATCAGATCAATCCCTTTTAGTATCAACAAAGTGTAACTTCGGAGCATTCTCCTACTTACGTTGCGCGCACCTTAGCAAGCTGAGCATTCTTGGTGCGGGAGTCGGTGCCATCGTCAAGGACCAGACGTGGATCTCGGATCCCAAGAGTCTTCGGACTACAGGGTGGCGGAGTGCGAAGTCCAGCCACCTCCTCGTGGTGCACTCTGGGCACTTCCTGGAAACAGGAAGTGGTGAAGAGCTGGACAAAAAAAGGAAAAGAAAAGTTTTGGAAAAGTTCAAAAGCTTTAAAAACTTTAAACTTTAAAGGTTTTCCAAAAGTTCGTTTCAGAAAAACGGCGTCAAATGGGCCTAGGGTTTGTTTGATGTAAAGTCAGTTTGAGGGGGCAAAAAGGAGATTAAAACTTTTTGAATGTGATCTCAATTCCAGTTATCGTGGAAATTCGGCGATTGGCTGCTCAAATCGTGTCAAGGATGTGCCTAATTCTTTTGGAAATTACCTAATTAATGAAATTTCCTAATTAGCAAAGCAAAACGAAGCCAACTTTCCGTCGAAATTCGCGGTAAAATACGAAATCATATCAAAAAAGAGATAGCATTTCACTTAAATACACGCTTTTTCTCTGGAATTCTCTGAAATTTTGTCAAATTTTTACTTTTAAAAGACAATAAATGAATACGGTGTTTCGTCCACGCATTAGCTTTCCATCTTTTGCGACAAGCTAGCCTATAGTTTGCATGTAAATTTGATAATTGATAAATTTTGCGAACGGTTAGCGGAGTCACAAGCCACTTCAATCTTCAATCTACCCAACTAGTAAGGTAGATCGAGTCAAAGTCAAACTCAAGTCAAGAATTGTGCACAGTCATTGAGCGGAATGCTTGAATTGTAATGTGTTTGCAATACCATGTAAGATTTTCTTTATAGCACTAAGACAAAGTTCACCACATTTTTACCATTTCGAAGGGGAAATGGGGAAAAGCCAATCACACACGATCATCACACAACACAGTTCATGGAATGTATTCAATAAAGAAAAAAAACTAGATCAATAAATAGATGAGCAGAGAATTTTGGGGGAAATATTGCAAAGAACTAGAAAAACCCCTATAAAGTGTAGTTATGGCAAAAAGAAAAAAGGGGGGAAACTCGGAAATGATAATGCCAGTCAAGATAGCACCAGTTTAACGAAGAAAAAAAATGGCAAAACTACCGTAATCCTAGAAAAAACGAGACAAAATGGAATACGGTGATGAATAAATAGAATTACAAGAGATTACAAGAGATTATTTCTTCGAACAAAGCTCTCGAAGATCGTCAACGATACTCGAGATCATTTGTTGATCGCCGCTTTTGCCGTTGATTTGAATGGAATCACCCTGAAGATGTCTGATTATTTTTATTTCATACTGTAGTTTCTAAAGACTCGTACGTAGGCCATTTCACTGGGTAAATGGATAGTTGCTTGCCGAATGTATATTAGATATTGTTTCAAGCTAAAGAGATGCAATTTTTGCACGAAAACCGCTTCTAGCACACTTCTAGCACACACTTTCAGCACATCAACTCATTCATTTACCCAACTATGGTGTGCCAGGGACTATGTGTTTACGCTAACAATTCAAAGCTCTTCCTCAAATCCCATTCAAACTTTTACCGTCTTTTTGACGAGAACGGCCACCGGTCGATTGTCGATATTTGTTGTTGCATAAAGGGAGGCTGCCCCGGAAACCTCTTCCACCACTAAAATTTAGTGTTTGATACGAATATAGAATCACTTTTCAGTACTCACCTGTGAATCGTGCTTTTTGCGTGATTCTTTGCACGATTTGCTTAAAGGGAACGGGGCTTGAACATGTCGCTGAAGCAGACAAATCGATCTCGTCACTCGAGAGAAGAACTCCATAGGATTCTCTAAAAATGAAAAAATATAATATTTTATTTACTTTATATGCTTAAAGTCTTAAATTCTTAAATTCTTAAATTCTTCAATTCTTTTGGTACTCACTTTCCGATCGTTGCCGATAAAAGGAATGTGGTGGCCGGGATGGAGAGTTTGAAATCAAGTTTCTCCGAGTTCGAATTGTCTCCATCCTAAAGATTGTTTTTAGGGAACATCTACCGTAATACTTTTTAGAATACACTAGTCTAATAACCTTAGTTTCACTTTAATCAATTAGCTTACTTGAACAAAATATGTTAGCGATCCACGAATCTTTTGACTTAAAGCCGTCGACGCGACCGTGACTCTCAATGGGAGAATCGTGGAATCGTTTGGTGAAATCGATGAGACTTTGAGGGATGAATCCTTAAAGATTTCATTTCTTTTAATTCCTAAGCAAGTGTCGAATCTTCTCAACTTTTCCCCCACCCCATCTCCATCTTTAGCCATTCGTGCATTGAGTGTTTCACAGAGATTGATCTCGATTCCTTTCATTTCATTAGTGCCTTCATTGCTCAGTGAGATCTTCACTAAACAAGTCGATGGATCGTCCGGACAAACCGAGATCGAATAGTCCTGAAAAAGTACATCATTCGAAAATGGATCTTGTCTCAGTTCAGAGATTAGAAGTTAGACCAAAGCTAGGCTCAAGTCTAATCTGGTCTACCAAAAAGTACTACTGAGCCTGCCCCTTTCTCTTAGCTCGGTCCTAGCCTAGCTTACAGGCCCAGGAATCTACTATATATAAAATATGACCACTTACCGCTTTGAGATCTCCATTGCTAGCCAGTGATGACAGATGTGAATGCGATCCGATTGGAGATGGGCCGGGGGTGTCCCCTTCTTGGAAAGGATTTGATGGAGTGCACACACCGGACGGCTCTTCATAAGCTTCTCTCGACGGGACACCCAACTTTTTCTTCTTTTTGCTCTTTTTTTCTCCCTAAATGAGTTGGATTTTTTTGTATCTTTTGGGCAGTTTACCTTCAACGCATCAGCCGCTTCTTCCACCACATTTTCCTCATCCAGCCAGTTGTCCATGTCAAAAACGTTTCCACTTGTCGCTGAAATTTTGTATTTAGCTTGATTTTGTCTAGCTTGGTAAAAATTAGCAAAAAGTTCATTTCTTCAACACCCACCAGCACTAGTTGCCCCATTTGAAAGTTGTGCTTTCGCCTTTTTCTTCTTTTTCATCTTCTTTTCAGCACTAAAAGCAAAATTTTCAATTTTTCAAAAGAAATTCAAGAAATCAAACCTCTCAACCGTTTCCACATCATTTTTCTTCTTCTTTGCCACTTTCTTCTTTGTTGTTTGTTCTTGTGTGATCACCTTTTGTGGCCCAGTTGTTGGTGGTCGAGGTTGCAAAGGTCCTTGCTAAATTTGAATTCGTTTATTAACAAAATGCCTTCAATTTTCCAACAACATATTCCTCTAGCGATTTTCCTTTAAACAACATTCAAAAAGCTTTTCTTTAATTGGGTTAATCTCTACGTGAAGTCACGGAAACAACTCCGATACGAACAAAAAAAGAGAAACCAATTTTTGAGCTACTTGAACGAAAAAGAAATCTCTGAACGAGAACCCACATATCCGTCTGTTTGTGAGAAAGAAATAGAATCATCCTGTACAAAAAAATGAATAGGAAAATGAGGAAATGAATGAAAAATTAGGATGGAACTTGCCATGAAAGGACGAGCGTTGGCTGATTGACGAACGTAGGCTTGGGGTCCACGAACGATCTCGTCAGGTCTGGAAATGGAGAAGTTAACATTGGAACAAGATAATTATAATATTAATATTCTTATACAAAAACCGGCAATGATGATCATATATTGCCAAACTTTTGCAAACGAACCTCAACGGTTCATCGAGATTCACGTCGAGCGCCTTGAACTCATCAGTTAGACCATTCTAAAAATAAAAATATGCTTTAATTTTTAAAAGCGAATCGATTACCGTTTTCTCATCTTCATCATCGGTCGATTTCGCATTCTCGGGCATTTCTCCATCATTTCGATTGACTTGATGTACAATCGCCACCTCATCTTCATCACTGCTGCTTTCCTCAGCCGCCTAAATAATTTAAATTTAAATTTCAAACATTCACTCACTCTTTTCTTTTTTCCCTTTCCTTTTTTCGTTTTCTCCTTTTTCTTTTCTTTCTTCGCGTTTTTCCATGTCAGCGTCGAGTCTTGTTGTTCCATGTAACGGGAAAGGCCAACAACACCTAAAAGCAATTGTTGTCAAGATCCGTTTACTCAGTAACCAATAATTAACATGTAAATTTATACCCGGAATCTCCAGCGGACTTTGAATGGAAAGATTTTGCGAGGATTCCCCGTTTTCTTCTCGTTTCGGCGCCACAGGGAACTCGTTTGGTCGTTTAGGGGCGGCGGCTGTGCCTTTGACATAGTAGCTGAAATTGTTATCGTTTTATTGGAAATTTATTTTATTAGATTATTCCGTATCTTAGATTAGCTTTTCGGATAATTCAGTGTACAAGAAAGTGTCAAAATCAAAGTCAAAACAAAACAAAAGTCAAACTCACGGATTGCTTTGTATTTCCCTTTCCCTTTGTTGTCTCCTCTTTTCTAATTCAGCTGACGTTATCTCATCGTGTTCTTTTTTCTTCGTTTTCATTTTTTGATATCCTTTCTCTGGTTCTTCTTCAGAATCGTACTTTGGTGGGCCGCCAAAGTTGGCAAATTCGCTGCGAACCTGGAAATGTATTTGATGAGGCAAGGATCCTAAATCTTGCAGTGCAGCTTGCAGTTAAAAAATCTATTTAGGTCTATTTGTTATTTGTCTATTTGTCTATTTGTTAAAAATCTATTTAAGCTAACAATTATACGTTAAAGATAATGCTATTTTCTATTTAAATTCCTGACTTTCATTTGTCCAAAGTTCTTCTCAGTCTCATCTTCACTGCTTTCACTCGCGCTTTCCTCCCATTCATCACCAATCCACGAATCGAGATCCAATCTGAATTTTAGTAAGATTTAAATATATGTCGTAGCCGATTATGAATTTCAGCCGATTATGAATGAGCGGGTCTAGGAGCGTCCAACCATCAAGTATTTAGTATCATTCAACGCAGAGTCATTAATAATTATGTTAAATTTTTAAAATTAGAAAGATTGGATAAAAAGAAAAAAAATTATGGGGCCTCAAAGTTTCCTCCTGAACAAACAGTTTTTTTGCTCTAATTTTCTTTCTTTTTATCAAATCTTTCTAATTTTAAAAATTTAACATAATTATTAATGACTCTGCGTTGAATGCTACCAAATACTTGATGGTTGGACGCTCCTAGACCCACTCATTCATAATCGGCTACGGGGGTTCCGCCGATTTTGAATGAAACGTTGTAGCGCCGGTAATTTTTAACCTACACTCCCAAATTTGGTACCAATCGACGCAGAATTTAATTAGCTACAGGATGATATAATATTGTCCTCATACATTAAAGGGTTGCTCTACTAGAAAGATTTACCAAAAAATTTCATTCATAATCGGCTACGACATATATATTTAAAAATTTATATAGTAGATGTAGATTTTTTTAAACAAACCCATCCGGAACGGGGACTTTTCTCTGCGCTTTCGTCGCCACTGGATTCAGCTCTCCTTCGTAGAGTCTGGCTACCTAAATAATTCCAAATTATAACATAATATAATGTTCAAATAGATTTTATTATACTATAGCCATTTTCTATTAGCCTAAGTCAGGTATTATAGATAATTTTACCTCTTCAGCGACTTTCTCCTTTCTCGAATGGTACATCTCGATCACTTTCAGCATCGCCATCAAGGTGCAGGCCTAGATTTTCATGATATTATTATTAGCTTAAAGATAAAGCTAATAATCTGTATCTGTAAATCTGTAAATTTAAAATTTTCTCCAAAATCCAACCCTTTCCTGCGCTTCCAAATGCTCGGCCAACTCCAGCTCGGGCAATTTGCTCATCATCAAGTTATCGAGTGAATCAACCGCATCCCAGTCTTCTTCCTAAACACAAATTCTTTCTTATTTCCAATCTTTATTTACCTCTTCAGCTTTTGAAATCAATGCTGCGTAAAGTTTTCCAATGTTTTGAACATAAACCGAAAGAATATGGCCGGGCATTAGAGACGGTTTCGCTTTGAGCATCGCCTCGAGCACGCTTGGCTTGTCGCGAACGTTTCTGAAAAATGAGATATAATATATCTAGAAAAACTGGTACTAGCTACGTTTATCCAGTCTTAAAATTCGATTGAAGATCACTCACTCGCTGTATTCTCCACAAATCCACGCAGCCGCCAGCAGCACTTCACTGATATTCGAGCGTTGCTGAGCGCTGCCCGAAAGGAGGAGATTCGCGTTTTCCACCTGCAAACTGTTTTGTCTACAAAGAAAAAGACGACAACAATGACTTCTACCCAAACAGATCTCGAATTCCAAAAAACCCACCAATAATGCCATTTGTGAGACGGAGAAGTGTCGAATCGATTCAACTCGCACGGTCACATCTTGGATCTACGAAAGCGGTTCCATTTAGTCATTTCACTAAAAATTCCTCACTTGTTCAGCGATTTTCGCTCCATGCTTCGTTCCCTCGACTTTCGTCAATTCGACGAGTACCGAGATGTACCACTCAAAGTTGGTGATGTATTGATAATTGTTGTAGGAACAGATGCTGATGATTCGGGATAAGAGCTCGTCTCTGGAAAGTACATTTTGGACTTATTAGCTCTGGAAATATCTGTCGAGAAGATATCTTTATATACCGCACAAAATTGTCGTTTTCTAAAGCGCACCTTTAACGTCTGTCCCATTTTATTTTATTTTTGCTCCCTCTGAGAGTGGGACAAATGCGACCTTTTTTTTGCACACCCGAACATTTGCGCACCTTTTTTTCCGCACTTACACAGCGCACCTTTTTCCGCGTTTTAAAAAAGCTCTAAAAGCTAATATTAACCAATTTCTATTCCAAATGTTGTTTTTCTTTTTTCTAGGTAATTTTAGGGCGTAGAATCGAAATTTTGACATATCAGAGCTTGTGGAAGCGAACGGACGGAGTTATACAAAGAAAAATCAATAACAACATAACAGAGCGTGTGGAACCAATTTGAAAGACAAAACGGCTAGGTTAAATTACAGAAATGATTTTTCTCTTTGTATAAGTCCGTTCGCTTCCACAAGCTCTGATATGTCAAAATTTCGATTCTACGCCCTAAAATTACCTAGAAAAAAGAAAAACAACATTTGGAATAGAAATTGGTTAATATTAGCTTTTAGAGCTTTTTAAAACGCGAAAAAAGGTGCGCTAATGGGCTAAGTGAGGAACAAAAGGTGCGCAAATGTCCGGGTGCGCAAAAAAAAAGGTCGCATTTGTCCCACTCCCCTCCCTCTCATTTGGTTTTACATTTTTGATACGAATGAATTATGTTTCTTTTATTCTTCGTTATTCTATATCAAACGGTTTCGTGGCTGTACATGGAAATTTGGCGACGATTCATTTTTGCTGCTTTCACTTCTTCAAGGCCGTCTACAGAAAAATCAATTTTAGGAAAAAAACTCGATGGTGCTTATTGCGATCACAATGCATTTGTTTACACCATTTGATAAACGCTAGCTGTTATTCCGCAAGCAAGTCAATCACGTTACAACAGTCGCGTCGATCTGCTACTACAACAAATACTTTTTGAACCTAACATGTTTAGAATTCAAAATGATATATCTTTCTAACCTATAATGTGATCCTTCAGCATGTTCCACGTGTTCCATCAATTTCTTAACGATTTCCATAATATTTTTCTTCGACACCATCCCGTACAACAAATCGAGAGATCTGAAAAGACGAAAATGAGCTTTTTAATAGGAATTCCTTTGGTTCAAAAGATTCAAAAGGTTCAAAATTCGATTACCTTATCCGAATACTCTCATCTCGATCATCCAAACACCGCAAAACGATATCTTTGTGAGCCTAAATAAGTTTTGTCGGATAGAACTCACAAATTTCCCCTTACTTGAACGGCTTTCGGATGCGTTTGTAGGATTTTCCCCATCGCCAACAGGCCAAGGTATTTCAGATTTTGATCGGCGTCCTCGATTAAAAGGCCGAGTTTTTGAACGCACAACTGAAATCGTTTAGTAATGGTATTTAATGATAATAAATTAATGAAATGGTAAAAAATGGTTCCGGCGTTTGAATTAGAATCATTTTAAAACCAATTCACTCACCTGTATGCTCGTTGTGTGATCGCCAGGTGTGCCAGCCGATGTACTGATCAAAACTGAAAATCATTTTAATCAATTGAGTATTTTCTTGCAAAAGCCCACCAGCAATCACCGTATTGATGCACTCATAGAGCAGCGACATCGCCGAGGTACTAAAAAGTCAATTTTTAAGAGATTAAACTAACATTTTAAGTGTTTACTTATGATCTAACATTCAGTTAAATTCCTTAAAACTTAATTTTCCCTACCTATTGATGAGATTTGTGAGTGGTTCGAGCAGCTTTTTGCCTAGCCGAGGCTCGAGTGGCACCAACGCTCCAAACTAAACGAAATTAGCATAATAATTTTAAAAGTTTACTTCAATTTGCTTTTGAAGCTTCACTTCAATTTGATCACTTACCAATTTGATTATTTTAATCAACATCCAATTATTCGAGCTCGTTGTCATCAATTTGAAGAAAACCGGCGCCAATGTGAGATAGTTTTTCGGGTTTTTTCGCGCCAACTCGCAGATCACATTCACAGCCGCACTTTGAACGCCTCAAAGAATATTAAAATAATATAGAATAATGCAGAATAATCCTAATGTGAATATAACTCGAAGAAACTTATTTATTTCGTTATTGATGGGGGAAAATGATTTCAAACCTGGATCCGCGTCTTCCAATTTCTCTTTCAAACGCGGAAACGTCGGTCGGAGAGCGTCCGGGTATTTGAGGAAAATTTTGTACAAAAGCAAGACCGCTCGTTTTCGGATATAGGGACGAGAGGAGGTTAACTGCAAAGAGAAAGTCCTCATTTGTTATTAGATGCATAAACAGATCAACAAAATCTTTAGCCCAAGCTCTGTTGACTGACTGTTGACGAATTTTACTGATCTAGATACCAATTCTGATAACAAAAGCTGTTTTGTGCATCAAGATGACTTAAAACTTAGCTAAGTGGTAGTATTTTTGGTACTTTTCGCTTTTTGGTTGGTCATAGCTTTCAAAATCTGTATTTAAAAGAGCAAATCAAGCAATTTGGGGGACAAAATCGACTTGATTCAATGAACTCAATGACTTGATTATTTTTTTCTGATTCTAATTGCAAAAACTATAAATTTAGGGCACCGAATCGACTTGATTCAATAAGTTAACTGTTAACTTCAATAACTTAACTGTTAACTTCAATAACTTAACTGTTAACTTCAATAAGTTAACTGACAAGTACTGTATTTTTGTATCTAGCACATATTCTGTTCGAATTTTGTATGCAAAATTTCTCCCACTACTCACCAAATTGACGATATCACTGGCGAGATCCCGAGCGAGATCTGGAGTCACAAAGCATGCCAATCCGCCGAGTGCCACCCCGCAATCATACCTAATTTTTGATATATTGATAATTTTTGATATATTCGATTTTCTTACATATTCGCTGAATTGATATCTTTTCTGATGAGATTCGTCGTTAACATCAACACCTCCGTTGAATCGTGGAAAGATTGAGCGGCAGCGAGGTATCTAGAAATGAGAATGAAGAAAAAGATCAAATATCTTTAGTTTGTAGATAAAAATCATCCGCTAGTAAATCTATGCACTGTGTTTCCTGGCTACTTTTCGATCCACTACTTACCCTATCCTCTTTTCAGTGTATTTTGTGGAGACCATCACCTCGATGATGTTGAATGAAGCCCAAGAGATATCATATCCAAGCATTTGAAGCTAGAATTTCAAATATTCAGTCATTTACATTAAAATCTACGAGTGCCTTTCATTTTTCTCAACTTACATATGCCAATTTCTCAATTGCATTAGCTTTGATGAAAGTGGAGTCCTGTTTGAGTTCCATTTTGATTTCCTCGATACAAGAAGCGATGTAGCGAGCCTGAGAGATCGAAAGATAAAGAATTGCATTACATTTTTGTTAATATCTTTTAAAATCCATTTTTTTAAAATCATTTACCTCATTATCTTTATTATTACGAATGCCTCTGATGAGATCGGTGAGACTTTTGTCGAATAGACGGTCGAGGTTCGATCGAATATTCTTCAAGGCCATCTCTTCGAAACTGAAATGGGCGAGGATTGTAATAAGTATTGTAATAATTGTTAAGTTAAGAAAAGATCAATTTTATAGGCCATCAATTAGACAATTGCTTCCATTCATTCAAGTTATTATCATAACTTGAATGAATGGAAGCAATTGTCTGATTGATCAATAATAATTGCCTTGAGTGCTTCAAAAAAAAAAGCCAAACCCAAACAATCTTGTTTTATCAAATTTCAGAGTATCGAGTTTTTCTCAATTTAAAATCTATTCAGCTAAATCCATTTTTTTGCATTATAAGCAAGTCTTTTAAAATAAAAAAAGCTAAAAATGAAATGAAATCGAACACCCGAGATGCTCATGAAAATTTAATGCCCCGGGGAGTGTCATTTAGAAAAGCAAGGATAATGGCTATTTGGCGACAGAACAAATCTACTATATAAAAGAGTTGTGTCTTTAAAAAAAGTCAAAATTGAGTGGCATTGACAAAATTGAGTCAAAACTACGGGGGATCGAACCCGCCTGGGCCTTGCAACCCAAGACACGCGTGCCCCCGACTGCGCCACAGCGACAACAACAACCAGCCAGAAAAGCCAGTTAAACGGTTTTTTTTGCATATAGAACTGGTCATTTGTGCAGGAAACTGTTTCACATAAATCTAAAGTCTTTTTATCAAGTTTCAATGGAAATTGAGCTGCTGTTTTAAATGGAAAATTGGATAAGATCATTTTATTGGATAAGATCGACAAGTATAGAAGTCAATAATAAAGATTTCTCTAGATGAAAAAAAGAAAAATGCGATGGATGTGCATCGTTGGAATCGCCAATTTCGGGTGCCCAAAGAGGGGGATTGAAGGCTTTTCTCGAAGAAGAAAGAGAGAGAGATTTGAAGAGAGAAAGGAGGGAAAGGGGAAGGAGAAAGGAAAGAAAGGGGAAGAAGAAAGGAAAGGAGAAAGGAAAAGACTCCCCCCAACACCCCCTTTTACCCTTCAGGCGATATTCATCCAATGAGAGAGATTATGAGAAATGAAGAGGCGAAAGAGATGTTCGAAACCGATTTCAGGGCATCTTTTAGGGAAACACACTTGTCATCGGCTACTGGGGAAAGGTCAGACAAAGCAAAAAGTAAATAATTAAGGATCCAACTCACAATCAGCAAAGAAATCAATTAGAAGGTTGGCTATAAGAAGTTGAATATTTTAAAGGTTACGTAAAGTTAATTGGAAAGAAATATTCAAATAAATTTGATATTGTAATTGAGATGGATTGGCTGATAGGCAGATAGAAAGCCTACAACTAAAGTGGTTAAATGCAGAAATCTAGGCCTAAATTTTCAGACGTTAGACAGGAAGCTAGGCACGGAAAGTGACTTTTCAAATTTTAACCCGAAAATAAAAATGATTAAACAAGCTTATCGACCATAAAAAACCATTTTCGATAGCTCTCAACTATAATTTTTTTGTGATTGACTAATTGACTGAGTTCATTGAAGTCTTTTTGTTCTTTTTCCTATTTTCGTTGAAAAATAACAAATTCACCAATTAACCTACCGTAAATACTGTAATAGCACCCCACCCTCATAATGACGGTGCGGAGTTTTGCGTAGTCTAGTTTTGAACGCGTTTTTCTTGACACTGGTTTATGCTACAATGCGCGTTTAGGTATCAAAAAATAGCTGAGATTCAGGGCTATTTTTTGATTCCTAAGCGCGCATTGTAGCTTAAACCAGTGTCGAGAAAAACGCGTTCAAAGCTAGACTACGCAACACTCCGCGCCGTCATTATCTTTGGTATCAAAAAATAGCCCTGAATTTCAGGGCTATTTTTTGATACCAAAGACGCATTTTTTGAAAGTATGGGCGCTTTGAAAAAAATGAAACACTAAAAAACTTTTGCGACTACGCGACTGTACGAGGGGGGTGGGGTACTATTACAGTATTTACGGTATCTAATAGTATCTAATAATAGTAGTAATCTAATAGCAAACTCTTTTAATAGAATCAGAACTAATCTTCAAATTCCGGTATGACTTTTCTCTAAATAAAAAGTGTTTATTGTTCAATTTCCCATCAAAAAATAACTGATTTTTCTAATAAAATAAACCGTAGTTTAATTGGTTCAATTGCTTTGAAACGAAAGTACGAAAACGAACGAAAAGACTTGGTTCAAGACTTGTTCAAGACTTATTCACTAGCCTAATATGTTACAGAAACTTTCCCCAAAAACGAACAGTATTACCGACGTTTGAAAGATGAGCTGCGATGTGTCGAAGAGGCGAACGTGTACTGGTCGACCCGTCGCCTCACTCATAAAGATGGGTGGATCACGGGAAAAAATTTTCGAGGCCAAATAAAAGATATTCAGTGAAGGGGAATTCACTGCTTATCAATATTGAGAGTAGTCTGGAGTCTCGCTTCTATCAGTTATCATTCGTCACACAAACAAATTTCTTTTGCTCTTCATTTAACACAAACTATTCAAAGTGTTTTGGCAATGGCAATGGCAATGACAATGCTATACAATTCAATGGCAATCTCTTTTATACTCTTTGCATGTTTTTTGGAGAATTTGGCCTTTCAACCGCAGATTGAGTTGACATTGACAGGAAATGGTAAAGAATTTTGAGAATTTTCAAGATTTTCCCTTTTAAGATTGTAATTTTTAATAAAGCTATTGAAAAATTTCTTTACATTAGTCAACTAATCAATTTCTTTTTGAAATTACAAAAAATTCCTTCAGAAGAAGCCTTTCAATTCGCCGAAGAGCTTCTCGAACCTTCAGGAAACAAAGGAATCCTTGCTCTTGACTTTAAACAAGTAATTGAAAGTCTGAAGAATCTTTGATTTAATAACATCGTTCTATCACAAGATATTATCAGATCCTTCAACAAGGCCCAATGGTTCAACTCAAATTCACAATGAAGACATGGACGGGAACGGTGGAAAATGAGTTGATGATCCCGGCACAAAAAACCACTCTCAACGGAATAATTCTTGAGTTCGTCGATTCGAGTTCTTTATGAGGCCGCCAGTAGCTGCATCGGTGGTCTTGGAGATAGTGTGTTAGACGACTGAACCTGTTAGACGATTAGACTGTTAGACTGCCTCCTTTCCCCTCAAGTTCGAGTCTCTCCCCAAAGTTTTTGGCTTTATTTAAAAAAAGAAAATAAGAGAACCATGTCTAACTGTGTCACTTACTTCATTTGATTCTATTAGATATGGTTATCTTATTTTCTGTTTTTTAAATAACAATTCTATAATATGGTATCCATTTTTGAGTACAGCTTACTTTTAAACGGTCTAGATTAGTTTGGAGTTGCATAAGGGTAGTGAATCACTTCTTCTGAACCTGTAAAGTTAAATGTAAATAGATATTCATTACGATGAGAGACAGATCTTTTGATCAAATATTGGTTCAATACCATTTCTAGCTCAATTCGCACGGCCGGTCAATCATACGTCGAATCCTTTCAACATTTCGAGCTACGTGAGTGAGAAATCATATTTTTCAAGTAGCTAAAGAAAAGTTTTACTTCTAAAGATGAAAAACAAAACAAAAAGGGCTTTAGAGAACGACAAATGGCGGCATTTGGCTTCTGAAATGATCCAGCACAGAATAGAGAACCCGGCAGTGATCGAGAAATACCTTGCTTCTTCAGACAAAGCACCACGATTTGTTCTATTTTATCATGATGGTTTGTTTCTGATTGAAAGTTTCAACCATAGATTTAGACGGAAAATTGACAAATCAAGTGGCAGCTGTGGCTGTCTCTTTGGCGAGGAGAGAGCTTCGTGAAACTGAGGTAAAAAGTAAACTGGAAATTTGTGGTACAAGTCAAGAATCAATTGTCATTTTGTACTTTTGAATTTCTTTAGATCTTGATTGCCGATTGCACGCACAACGTGGAAGAATGCTATAAATACAACGTGAAAGAATTCCCGGCACTGCAATGTTTCAAGGATGGAAAAGTTTAGAAAGAATTCGATTATATGCTAAAAAAAAAAGGTTTTCAGTTATACGCGGATTTTGATGACGAGAGAATGCTGACACTTGATGTGGAGGGAGTCAAGAATTGGATTTCACGGTAGAGAGACAATGTGAGAAGAGAGCCAAACAATTTTCAGCTTACTCATGCCGGCTTTTCATCAAGTTAATGAAGATCAGGTGAGAGGGAAAATATACAATTATTCACCCGAATGTTACAAAAAATACGCTCTTAGCCAGTCGGCTATGGCGGTAGTTGCAGAAATTTTTCATATAGGTACCCTATTTTCGCGAGGGAATCATTCGTGGATGGGATGGAGTCGTCGATTCGGTTCATGTTTTGTTTATTGAAGACAAAAAGGTTTGTGATTAATGGATTTCGATTTTCGAAAGCTAGATTTGTAAACCAAAAAGCTATTGTAAACGAATTTCACAAGAATTCAGAACCGAGTCTACCACGATTTCACAAAACTAGCCTCTCAAAATCACGGAGTATACACATTTGGAACGATGGTTCATCAAGATGTTGAGAAATGGTAAAAAGAGAAAAATATTTCCTTCTAATAAAGCATTTAGGGCCATTCACCCAGCCATCATCACTTTTAAGCCATTAGAGAATGAGGTTGGCTTTGTTTCTAACAAGAAGAAGAACAAGAACAAGAACAAGAAGAACAAGAAGAACTCTTTCAGATCAAAGCTTTCACTTTGCACACAACGATGGGCTATGAGGTGATGAGAAATTATATTGACGTGGCTTCGGATCCGTCTTTGGTAAGTCTGGGATTAGATTCTGTGATAATCTGGGATTAGATTCTGTGTTTCTATAAGGGTTTCTATAGGGTTTTTGGAATGAAACTTAATTTTAGTTTGACCTGACATCACCAATCGAGGCTCTCAAAGCGTTCACGCGACAAGTGCCCGTCTTGGTGCTATTCGATCCATTGGTAAGCATACTAAAGGCTAAAAGAGAACGAGAAAAGATTACTGTAGTTTTTGCAAGAATACCCGTTTTTTCTGATCTGGATATTGAACGAGATTTTCAGTGTAACTCTCCATCGTTCGATCTGGCCGGACTTGCCGCTGAGGACACCGAGTACCGAAGAACAAAAGCTCGTTTCGGGACAGTTAATGGGTATTCAATTGAAATAATATTTAAACCAAAGTATGAAAAGAAACGAAAAAACTTATTCACCAATACATTATTCCGCAACTATTCTTATTTTCTCTCTCTCAGGACAAATCCCTTTTCGTTGTCTCTCTTGGCATCAAGCGGCGTCAAGCAATTTGATCGAGCACAATGGGTGCTAATCGATGTGAAAGAGGTACTCAAAAATTAAGTTATCTCAACAATTTGATTAGATAATGAGAACCTTTTTAGTCCCTTTTTTTAGTCCCTCTCCTATGTAATCCCATTCAATAAGGAGACGCACACGAAATTGAGAGAATTCATTGCTGATCCATCAAAACTCAGCCAACCAAGGGGTAGGTTTCAATAGAGCTTAGCACCTATTCTATTAGGTGGTTCGGATATAAACAAGCGTTGCTAAACTTATTGTTGTGAGAGAAGCTTTTAAAACATGTCTTTCTGTATTTAAAAGTACAGATCTTTTTTCTTGCTTTAGATGAATGACTTCAAATATATCAAGTTTGCGATTGGTCTATTGGTAATCATACTAAAGGCTAAAAGAGAACGAGAGACAAGATTACTGTAGTTTTTGCGAGTTGCTTGAGAATACCCGAGATGCTTGAGAATTTTTTGAATATTGAACCTGGATACTTTACGACTTCAAACTGGGCAAAACAGCCGCGGAATTCCATTGAGATTTGGTCAAAGCATTTAGGAATGATGTATTGTCCGAAAGCCGATGCCGAGCTTGATTCCAATGCTTTTGGAACGGTGATGAAAGTCTCGAGGATGATGAACACTCTCGTCGACCTCAAGTGGTAGACAACGATACTTTGAGGGCTTAGGTCGAAATGATCGAATCAGATCGAATCAGATCCATGTCAAACGACGCGTGAACTTGCTCAATAGCTTCTATTTTCAAATTCTACCATTGATGAGCATCTCCATGCCATTGGAAAGACGATCTGATGCGGGAAATGGCTTCCTCACGAGTTAACGTTCCTCACGAGCAGTGCAAACGCTCGTTTATATCCGAACAACCTAATATAAGCTTGTAAATATTTCTTCAACTTTCAGAATCAACCCTTTCCGTCGAGGTGATTCGAAATGTGATTTTAGGGGAGATTTTCGAGGATTCACATGACGAGTTCAAGCACAAGTATGGCATTTTAAAAATGCTAACATTTAAGCCGAAATTCAAATCAATGATCAACAAAAGACATTGATCTCTTTTGTTTTTTTGAAAAACTAACCTTTTCAGTGACTACCACGAGCCGGGCACTTTACCCAAACCACCATTGCACAATGAAGCTCACGATGAATTATAGAGAAAT